>VDFB02288658.1:0-33468 GCA_007258455.2 Sequoia sempervirens
TCTTAGTGTATTTTATGTTTCTATTTTTAAACTATTTTAAAAATTATTGAGATATAGATTTTTTAAATTTATTTAAAGAATATTTAAAAAAATAAAAAATGAGGTTTATGTGATGTGACTTCTAATAAAGTAATTTTTAGATTTTTTGTTTAAATTTTTCTCCATGCAGTTCACTTGAACATCTAGTGCCTGGAGGAAAAAAATGATGTTAGATTAATATTTATTATTTTAATATTTTTTAAATTCAAGGTCACTCAAAATATGTAGCTTTTATGGGATACAACTTTATGTCTAAACCATTTATGATTAAAAAATAAATTACACCCTTTTGGAGAGGATTCTCTCTTCTAGTATATCATATTTTCCTTAAATTATGAAAATACATTTAGTATTTGTTTAAAATTTTAATCAACATTATGTTTGATTATGATGATCTACATGTAGTAAATTTAAATTAATTGATAATAAAATTAATTAAAATATTAATAAAGATACATGTTCAAACTATAGGCTCTAAGCTCTTTAAGAGGGTATTCTCATATATTTTCATGAAAATATCTTTGGTTGGAGAAATATGTAGTTGAAGATATATTTTTGATGATTTTTTGTAAAAGAGGGGCTAGGCTACCACATGGGCTGCTAGTTCAATAGTTTTGGACAAAATATTTTTACATTTTTTGGTTGAAACCCTGTCGTATAAAGTGAACCACCGAAAATGAATCCTACAATGCAGATTTCCGAGGAGTTAGAGAGGCAAGCAAAGGAAGCAACAAGGGAATTGGAGGAGGAAGCAGATGACTACCATGAACACCTAGAGCACCAACATTTGAAAATTGATAAGGTGGTGCATGAAGGAGAAGAAATGGAGTCCTCCGAAGGTGATGAAGAAGAGGATGACACCGAATATATTGTACAAACCTTTGATGTAGACTTTGAAGAGGAGTTGGCCCAACAACCCAGAGATGCTGGAGAGGAAGTAGAAAGACCACCTTCTGCGGAAGAAAAGGAATCGAGTGACAAAATGGAGGAAAACACTGAACCTCCAACTAGGGAGCAAGAAGAAATCCCCAAGCATGATGAAGAAATGCCTCTCTTGGAAGAGCAAGAAGAGAAAGAAAAGAAGGAACAAGAAGATGTGCCACCTCAGTAGGAGGAAGAGGAAAATAAAGAAGAAGATAAACTTGAAGAAAAGTCTAAAGCTAATAAGAGCCTAGAAACGGAATAGCCTGAGGAGCATGAGAATGATGAAGAAGAAGGAAAGGAAACTAAAGGGGAAGACGACCCCAAAGAGCATCCAGTACCTCCAAGTCCCCACGGAAGGAGACAATATTTATTTGGGAATCTAATGAGGAGAAAGGAAGAACAAAATGAGAGGCTCCGGGAAATAAATAAATTGAGATCCAACACACTTGTGAGGAAGAAAGAGGTCATGAATCAGCGAAGGGGAAATATCAGATGCCTGAGTGGCTTGAGCAATAGTTGGAAAAGAAAACCCAAACATTAAAGGATCCAAGGGCAAGGCTGGAGGCCATCTTGGCCCAAGATCAGATAAGCACAAAGAAAGAAAGGGAGCTTAAAGTTAGATCCAAACTAACCATGGATGCTTCTGGATCTAGGACTGTGAAAATTTCCATGCCATTTGTGGGTGAAGAAGGGGTAGGCTATAACATCTCCACCATCAACTTGGGGACAACCACCAAAGAACAAAAAATAGATCATCTCCAAGAGTTCATTGCCACAGTGGTACATTAGATGCACAAGGATAAGATCTCCAAGGAAGAATTGAAAGAACAAGTGGCTGATTTAATGACATATATCCAACAATGGTCATTGATGGGAGAGCTTCCTACCACATCCTTGGTGCCACCACAACTACTATCCAAAGAGAAAATTGACAAGCTTGAGAAGAGAAAGAATTCGACAAAGGTCACAAAAGATTGGTTCGGGAAAGTCCTCTACAACAATAGTATGGGCTTGAGACATGTAGTAAGGACTGCCAATATGTTCTTGGAGGTGCTAAGAATACTTGAAGGTACAAGGATTTTTTTCACTGACTTCCCCAATCTATACAAAAGCACATACCCCAAACTTGAGGCCATACTCAAGATACTAGATAGACTATGGGAAAAGGAGCTTAATTTGGTAAAAGATGACCACTGGCTCATTGAAACATGGAAGCTAAGCCCGGATCATCGAAATGAGGCATTGGAATGGGTGTTCCATGAGGTAGAGATGGACATTGATTGGGCTAAAGAAGTCACAGTAGATTGTACATAATATTTGAAGTTGTTGGCAGATCTTGATATGCCCACAAGTGAGCTAGATGCAGATAAATTAGAGTCATACTTCCAAAAGAAGTTGGAAAGTTGAACCATAGATGCACCAACACCCGATTTCCTGGGCTTCGTTGGACAAGTCTTTTCAAAGTCCGAGCAAGTAATGAAGAACACACCAAAGTATGACAAGGATTGGGATACCCTCATTAACAAATCAGGGAAGCCTGATTTCCATGTAATGCAATCAGATATATTGGAACATAGCATGCTCCAGGCATTAATCTTGAAGTTTATAGAATATGCCACAATCAAGAAGAGAAAAGGAAATCCGGTTATTGAGGATGAGTTCCTCACAAAATAGCTGTAACAAAAGGGAAATCAGCAAAAGAAAAATTTCCTACAGTGTTGTCATATGAGGAAAAAATAGGGAAAAGACAAGAATGTAATTTTAAATTATAATATATTTGGGGGTAGGTGAAACCCTAGTTTGTAGTGAATCTTGGCCACATAATGAAAATCAATCTTGGCCACTCATTTTGCTTTTTGAGCACTATAAATAGGGGTTCTCCTCTCATTTTCAAGAGAGAGTTGAGTTGTTGTAAAGGCATGCTGCAAAATTTTTAATAGAAGTTCATTGGTTTTTGGTGGATTCTTGAGTTTCTATTACCGCGTTACAGTTCATCTCCCATAGTTGGCTGATTTAGATAGATTTACTTTGTTGTTCTTCATGTTTAGTTTGCTTTGGTAGAGTAGTTGATGTTGTTCAATGATTGTGTCACATTACGCTATGTTGATGCTTTTGTTGTCCCGTATTCTTCAGGTCAGAATTGAGGTTGAAGGTCAATTAATCTGATCAGTCATTATTAGTTGGTCGGAACCTCTTCTCTTCCCTACCTTTTTCCTTTTGTAATAAACAACCTATGTTAAGGTTCGTTGCACATTGTAAAGCCAAATCTAAAGCTAAAATAGGAGTTTAGGATTGTTGTTCGAACCTGCAGCAAATCGCACATTAAGTTCCCATCTCAGGAACTCCATTTTAAAATTCACCTCACCTCCATCCAAACTCTGTAAGCTGCCCTGTGATTACCAACAAAATCAAATCAAACACCAACTTAGAAATTCCATGCACGTCATGAGCTAACACCCGAGAGACCTTGGGGTGATTTTCAACAACTTTTTGTTGGAGATTTCCTTTCAAGAGATGCAGCGCTTATGCAGCACTTTTGTGTTGAAAGTGCATGCAACATCCATCAGCACTCTTTAGCATGGATACATTTGAAATGGCTTCCTAGTTCAAGTGTTTTAATGGAAAATAACATAATAAATTAGACAGAGCTTGTATGCCTTAACCTTCTTGAAGAAGAAGGCAATACTTTGGGCTATGCATGGATTGATCAAGGGAGAATTTTGATTCCTGGGAATTCTTTTTTTTTCCTTTTGGCTTCATCATTAACATTATGGCAAGTTGTGAGTTAGGTGGATTTTTTTTGGCTTATTAGATCAATAAGTCACTCTCCCTTATAATAAAGTGTTATTTTTTCTCTAGAGTTCCAGCTATACCAATCATATTTATAATTCATGTTGAGTGTCTTCCAAATCTTCTTAAAAGCTACAAAACTCATATTTTTTATGGGATTCAACAAAAAAGGTAAAATACTTTCAAATAGTAAAATAGGAATTTAATTTCCTTCCTCATGATTTTGGTTTGCTCAATGTCATTGATGAACATTGGTAAGGTACAACCTTGTGTTCTACATGTATAATTAGATCCATGGAGGGTAATAAATTTTTTGATTTGGTTTGGTAGGGTATGACCTTGTGTGTGAAATTTTACTCTCTCTTTTAGATGTACTATTTATAGTAATTTTATATGTATCTTAAATCTCTAATTTGTTCAAATTTGTTAATGAAAATGCAAATACACACTAGTAAAGTTGCACTTGAAGTGGACCACCTACTCCTACTTCTTAACCACTAAATAATACATCTTGTATAGTTGTTAGATATTTGCTAACCTCTTCTTCCAATAATAGTCTATCCAATCTTAAAGGGTGCTAATGTTATAAGATTCAAAATGATCTTTGGAATGATTCTCGTGATTTGCATGCTTCTAATCACAATGCTCCTAGATGGTCTCCAACTTTGAATCAACTTTTAACTTCATCCCATCATATAAGTGTCTCCAATTGGCCAAATAGTTACAATTTTTCTCATTTAATATTGGTTATCTCTCCTCCCAAGACTACTTATTACCCTCCTAGGTGCAAAATGAAAGGGCAAATAATGGTTCTCTTACAAGTTAGGAGCCGATACTAGATGACCCAGATAATCGTGATGTGTGGAAACCAATAATTGTGATGTACGCCTCCTGCTACTAAATCCATGGTCTTATTACTTAGCATTTTTATGTTTCTTTCTTTTCATATATTTTTTAAGACTCCAACTTACATAAACTATGGGATGTAACTATCTCCACCCATATATTTTTAAATATAATATATTTTTTAAAATATTATACAATTAATATAAATGATACCTTCTTGTTTAAACTTAAATTAATAAATCTAATTATTGATTTTTTTTTTTATTAACACTCAAATTGTACTTATATTCATGTGTTCTCAATAGTAGGTGAAGGTATATTCCATTTGTGTTGTCAATAGTATGTGAAGGACAAATAGTTAGTGAATCATATGTTTGTGTTAATACTAGATAGGTTAGTTGCAAAAGTTTAATTACAAAGAAAATATTTAATTCTCTATTTGATTGTGGTAGCAAAAATTCCAAACTATTTAGTTGGCCATTATCTAATCAAAGTTTTCTCACTCTACCTAATAGGTCCTAATTATCATTTGTCTATTGGTTCTAGATCAGTTCATCCAAGAGTTATCAATTCTCTTTGTCTTTTTTAGTGTATCAAGAAAGTATTTAGCACATCTTTTTGTTTTTGCTAGAGCTTAGATAATGTGAAACTGGATTCATGGTTTTTTCAAGACATTTAGACCTAACCTTTTACTTGACACATAATACTTCTAGGAGATTGATCAAAATTTGTGCTAAATTAACCCAAATATGATTTTCTTTGAAAGTAGATATTTTTTATGATTTAGAAAATAGAGATTTTACTCTCTTTTCTAGATGTACTGTTGATAGAAATTTTCTAAATATCCTAAATCTATTATTTGTTCAAATATATTTGTACAAATACAAATACAAATTAATAAAATTGCACTTGAAATAACCCACCTACCTAAACAGGGGTGTGCAATCATAGACAGGGGTCTGCCCCTTCTTCATTCCCAATTGACCAACACAATCTAATCCTTTGTATGGAAAAGTGATTGCAAAAATATATACAATGTAGGTCATATAGAACTCTTGGGTCTTCTTTACTGCAACAAATTGTTCGTGTAGATTATCGCTGATTATTTTTGCCTAGTGAAATTTGGCTTCACCTCAGAGGATTTAGATTCTACAAAGTACATCCACTTCTCGAAGATTGTTAAAGTGGGAAGCCCCATTACTCTGCTTAGCAGTGTCACGAGGTCATTAACCTCCTCCACAAAGTCACTTCAATATAGTTTTTGAGTTACTTTATTGGTGTTTACCCTCATCTCAAGTAGCCATATTTGATTTATAGTTTTTTGCATCTGGTGGGGTCTACTTTCGAGACATTTAGGGAATATTCCTTCTCGATTTCTTTCATCTTGTCAAAAAAAGGATCCCAAATGTCTTTCTGATTGACATAGGAGTCAAGTCAGCCAACACCCTCCCATCTATAGTGATTATTCTCCTAGTTTGTGGGTGGTAACATTCCCTGCATGCAAAGATCAATTTTGGGCTAATTAGAGCAAGAGGAAAGCCTGTTTCTTTTGCAATTCCGCTTCTCTTTATTCTCCAAGCCTCCCCAGTCTTTAGGCTAATCAAGACCCATTGCCTGAATTTGTCTATGCTAACGTGACCTAGGTCTTTGTTTGTTACTTTTTGCCAATTTGAGGTGATCTTCTAGCTGCACTCAACCCCATGGAAATCATACTTCATTTTAGCTTTTTCTTCTTTTCCTCTTGTACCTTTCATAGTCTTCTTGCCATTATCAATTTTCTTAGTTGGTTTCATAAATCCTGCACAAAGAGTGTATAATAAGTGCCTCAGTAAATCAAGAGAGTGAAACACTAGCTAAATCGTGCTAAAATGTAAGGAAATGCATACCCATATCTTGAAAAGATTATTACATTTATCAAATTTCATCATTTTATGCTTGTTTGTGAAGTTTCCAGTTTTGTGGGTTTGATTCAGTGTGGATTTTCACCTTGCAGAAGCTACCAAAGTTATGGCCATTTGAAATGGCTCAAGGAAGGGTATGTACAGGATCATGATGGGCCAAAAAGTGGCAATATGATGGGTATGTGGCTGTCCACTTTTTTTACCCAAAATCGATGAAACAAAAAGGGTTTTTAAAGGAGATTCTTAACTTTCCACCAATATAAATTATGCTTTTACTTTAAATTTAATAAATAATTATTATTCATTTTCTATTTGAATTATGACTAAAGTCCTGATTGATAGGTTGATTAAAAAACATCTATAGCTTTCAAACGGTATCACATTGTTTGAATCCAAAACATGCATCAGATTCTATGCTTTGTATACTATAGGATTAAAAAAAATGATTTTCATGAAGTTTTGACCAAGTTAAGGTTGTCAGGCATACGAGTTTTTATATTTTTTAAAACTTGTAATAAAAAATTCATAATTAATTATTTACATGAAAAAAAATTACAAAAAAATATGCATCACATTGGGACATGAGTTCTCTACTTATATCTAAAATATTATAAAAAAATATTATCATTTTATTGTGGTTAGGGTGGTTAGATAGACACCTACTTATTTTTTCCTCGAAATTTAAGTGCTACAACATTGAAATTTCAATTTTTCACCAAATAGATCTTTTTTTAAAATAAACGTAGTAGTTTAGAAACTAAATTAAATTTGCTACAGATTCTATTGTTACATATTTTTGAAATAATATAGATAACTTTTTCAAATTTTTATGTCAAGTTGCCTAAATTTGATTTTTTTGAATTTTTGCCACTTAAGGACCTATTTTTTCCATGATGATCCTTCACATACCTGGAACACTAAAACCCACAAACAGAGTTCTATGAGGCAATCTTCACATTGAAAAAACTCCAAGTTGTTTTGGATGTGAACTCGCGAGGTCATGTGGGGGATGCAAATTAGAGAATTTGGGATCATCTTCTTTGGTCAAAGTTGCTTCTTAGGGTCATGCAAAAAAATATGATGCAAAATCTGTTAGTGGAGAGCTTCTTGAGTTTTTCTGTTAATAACAACCTTGGGGATATGACAACCCGCAGACAGAGTTCTGTTGTTGAATCTCCGCAATGGCTTTATAGTGGGAAAATTTTGGATAAGTAAATTTTAGCATGTGGGGAAAAGGATGGAGAATCATGCTTGATCATCCTACTTCAAAATTTCATCACTTTGTGTATTGTGAGGGTTTGGCATGTGGGTGTCGTGCATGTGGATGTCATCAGGTGTTTTATAGTTAGGAAACAACTTTAGGCATATGGAGATCCGCAAGCGAAGCTCCACATGGGAAATATCAGAAAGGGTTTGAGATTTGGTATACTGAGTTGGACTTCATCCAAGAGTCCATTTGGCATGTAGGAGGCAACAATGAAGTAGATTAAGTCACTTAGACAATAGTTGATGTAGTGCAGGAAAGGGCAGGGTGAAATCCGCATGGCGGAAAGCTGTTAGAATTTCATCATTAGCAATGACCATGGTGGTATGATGATCCACACATGAAGACCCACCAAGAAAACCTCGCACGAGATAAAGACTTAGCTATTTTAGGAACATTTTTGATCAAAAAGTTTATGGTGAATAGATGGGCAGAAGCCACCAACTAGGAGGACGACGAGACTTTGACATTAGGACCCAGGCTAAGCTAAACGGACCTTCGTACGCAGAACCCTGCATGGAGGAGCCTGCAAGGTCTTTGATTCAAAATGATGGCTTCTCTAACTCTGACAGCCTAAAAGGATTGATAATTCATGTGTGAGTACATGGGACATAGGAGCTATCATTGTCAATGCCGTTTGAAAATGACACCCTAGAGATGGGTTTCCTTGAATGAAAATCCGCACCATTGCAATGTTTAAGGGTTTTGAAACTTAGGGTTTAATGTCTTTGATGAGCTGGGACTTTAGTCATAACACTTGTCGAACTTAATTTCATGGATTTTAATGATTTCGACAACTTAGAAAACCTAAATGTATGACCCCTAACAAATTTGACAACACAGAAGTGAAAAGGGGCGTTCAAATACATACCTTCAGTCGAGTGAATGGAAGAGGTAGTTAAACTCGAGCCCTTAAACTTTTTTGTGCATGCAACAGTTCTTCTCTCCTCAAATTTCAAATAACCAGGTGAAAATGATAGGTCAGAGCTTTCTCATATTTATAGACACTAGCGCCATTAATGCGGGTATTAATTGTAGGCTTTTCTAAATGTGCATGAGAGGGTATGAGTGCAAAAACCCAATAGGCAGAAGCCGCGGGGGAAAAGTCTATGCGAAAAAATGGTAGGCAGAAACAGTGAGCGAGAAGTCTTCTACGGAATGGTGGAGGGAAAATTTTGTAAGGAACAATGTGTTGGAGATGAAAATCTGCAGATAGAAACCTAAAACATGAATCCTGCAGATGGTGAAAGATAGCACATATTCTGCATGGCAGAAACCCGCAATGATTTTGTCGCAAATGCTCGAGACCTCCCAAAACTTTGGAAAATGACAGAACATGGTAAGATCTTGCTAAAACATGATAATTCTCCAACATTAAGCAAGGATCATGCTTAGAATATTGAAAAACGTTACTAACTTATGTATAAAGAGAGAGATGGATTCACAATTTCCAATGAAGAAGTAAAGGATCTAGTTGTTCAAATGCTTCTAAAACCCATGGCAATGTAATTTCTTAGGGTGAAAGTTTATAATTGTGTCCCTTATATAAAATAAATGGCACAAAAATATAGATTTCCAACTTGGAGTGTTCAAAAGGAACAAAAAAATTTTAAATTTTAAATTTGATATATATTAAAGAAATTTGAAATTCTTAGTGTATTTTATGTTTCTATTTTTAAACTATTTTAAAAATTATTGAGATATAGATTTTTTAAATTTATTTAAAGAATATTTAAAAAAATAAAAAATGAGGTTGATGTGATGTGACTTCTAATAAAGTAATTTTTAGATTTTTTGTTTAAATTTTTCTCCATGCAGTTCACTTGAACATCTAGTGCCTGGAGGAAAAAAATGATGTTAGATTAATATTTATTATTTTAATATTTTTTAAATTCAAGGTCACTCAAAATATGTAGCTTTTATGGGATACAACTTTATGTCTAAACCATTTATGATTAAAAAATAAATTACACCCTTTTGGAGAGGATTCTCTCTTCTAGTATATCATATTTTCCTTAAATTATGAAAATACATTTAGTATTTGTTTAAAATTTTAATCAACATTATGTTTGATTATGATGATCTACATGTAGTAAATTTAAATTAATTGATAATAAAATTAATTAAAATATTAATAAAGATACATGTTCAAACTATAGGCTCTAAGCTCTTTAAGAGGGTATTCTCATATATTTTCATGAAAATATCTTTGGTTGGAGAAATATGTAGTTGAAGATATATTTTTGATGATTTTTTGTAAAAGAGGGGCTAGGCTACCACATGGGCTGCTAGTTCAATAGTTTTGGACAAAATATTTTTACATTTTTTGGTTGAAACCCTGTCGTATAAAGTGAACCACCGGAAATGAATCCTACAATGCAGATTTCCGAGGAGTTAGAGAGGCAAGAAAAGGAAGCAACAAGGGAATTGGAGGAGGAAGCAGATGACTACCATGAACACCTAGAGCACCAACATTTGAAAATTGATAAGGTGGTGCATGAAGGAGAAGAAATGGAGTCCTCCGAAGGTGATGAAGAAGAGGATGACACCGAATATATTGTACAAACCTTTGATGTAGACTTTGAAGAGGAGTTGGCCCAACAACCCAGAGATGCTGGAGAGGAAGTAGAAAGACCACCTTCTGAGGAAGAAAAGGAATCGAGTGACAAAATGGAGGAAAACACTGAACCTCCAACTAGGGAGCAAGAAGAAATCCCCAAGCATGATGAAGAAATGCCTCTCTTGGAAGAGCAAGAAGAGAAAGAAAAGAAGGAACAAGAAGATGTGCCACCTCAGTAGGAGGAAGAGGAAAATAAAGAAGAAGATAAACTTGAAGAAAAGTCTAAAGCTAATAAGAGCCTAGAAACGGAATAGCCTGAGGAGCATGAGAATGATGAAGAAGAAGGAAAGGAAACTAAAGGGGAAGACAACCCCAAAGAGCATCCAGTACCTCCAAGTCCCCACGGAAGGAGACAATATTTATTTGGGAATCTAATGAGGAGAAAGGAAGAACAAAATGAGAGGCTCCGGGAAATAAATAAATTGAGATCCAACACACTTGTGAGGAAGAAAGAGGTCATGAATCACCGAAGGGGAAATATCAGATGCCTGAGTGGCTTGAGCAATAGTTGGAAAAGAAAACCCAAACATTAAAGGATCCAAGGGCAAGGCTGGAGGCCATCTTGGCCCAAGATCAGATAAGCACAAAGAAAGAAAGGGAGCTTAAAGTTAGATCCAAACTAACCATGGATGCTTCTGGATCTAGGACCGTGTGAAAATTTCCATGCCATTTGTGGGTGAAGAAGGGGTAGGCTATAACATCTCCACCATCAACTTGGGGAAACCACCAAAGAACAAAAAATAGATCATCTCCAAGAGTTCATTGCCACAGTGGTACATTAGATGCACAAGGATAAGATCTCCAAGGAAGAATTGAAAGAACAAGTGGCTGATTTAATGACATATATCCAACAATGGTCATTGATGGGAGAGCTTCCTACCACATCCTTGGTGCCACCACAACTACTATCCAAAGAGCAAATTGACAAGCTTGAGAAGAGAAAGAATTCGACAAAGGTCACAAAAGATTGGTTCGGGAAAGTCCTCTACAACAATAGTATGGGCTTGAGACATGTAGTAAGGACTGCCAATATGTTCTTGGAGGTGCTAAGAATACTTGAAGGTACAAGGATTTTTTTCACTGACTTCCCCAATCTATACAAAAGCACATACCCCAAACTTGAGGCCATACTCAAGATACTAGATAGACTATGGGAAAAGGAGCTTAATTTGGTAAAAGATGACCACTGGCTCATTGAAACATGGAAGCTAAGCCCGGATCATCGAAATGAGGCATTGGAATGGGTGTTCCATGAGGTAGAGATGGACATTGATTGGGCTAAAGAAGTCACAGTAGATTGTACATAATATTTGAAGTTGTTGGCAGATCTTGATATGCCCACAAGTGAGCTAGATGCAGATAAATTAGAGTCATACTTCCAAAAGAAGTTGGAAAGTTGAACCATAGATGCACCAACACCCGATTTCCTGGGCTTCGTTGGACAAGTCTTTTCAAAGTCCGAGCAAGTAATGAAGAACACACCAAAGTATGACAAGGATTGGGATACCCTCATTAACAAATCAGGGAAGCCTGATTTCCATGTAATGCAATCAGATATATTGGAACAGAGCATGCTCCAGGCATTAATCTTGAAGTTTATAGAATATGCCACAATCAAGAAGAGAAAAGGAAATCCGGTTATTGAGGATGAGTTCCTCACAAAATAGCTGTAACAAAAGGGAAATCAGCAAAAGAAAAATTTCCTACAGTGTTGTCATATGAGGAAAAAATAGGGAAAAGACAAGAATGTAATTTTAAATTATAATATATTTGGGGGTAGGTGAAACCCTAGTTTGTAGTGAATCTTGGCCACATAATGAAAATCAATCTTGGCCACTCATTTTGCTTTTTGAGCACTATAAATAGGGGTTCTCCTCTCATTTTCAAGAGAGAGTTGAGTTGTTGTAAAGGCATGCTGCAAAATTTTTAATAGAAGTTCATTGGTTTTTGTTGGATTCTTGAGTTTCTATTGCACGTTACACGGTTCATCTCCCATAGTTATTTGATTTAGATAGATTTACTTTGTTTTTCTTCATGTTTTAGTTTGCTTTGGTAGAGTAGTTGATGTTGTTCAATGATTGTGTCACATTCTGCTATGTTGATGCTTTTGTTGTCCATACTTTTTGTTGATTACTGATGGTAGATAACTGTGTAAAGTTAGTATGTGCATAAATTAAAAGTTGATCCAAACTTCTATCTTTTATTCATGCAAGTTTATGGTGAATGAATGGTTGAATATTTGTAGTCCTTAGAAGCTTGCACAAGTTTCATGATACTGTGAGTTTATCTGGTTAAGTGAGATTATGTTTTGAGAAGGCTGTCCACAATAGAACCCTCCATGATCACTATTCATTGTTAGTTTTAGACCTAGGAACCTCTTCTCTTCCCTACCTTTTTCCTTTTGTAATAAACAACCTATGTTAAGGTTCGTTGCACATTGTAAAGCCAAATCTAAAGCTAAAATAGGAGTTTAGGATTGTTGTTTGAACCTGCAGCAAATCGCACATTAACTTCCCATCTCAGGAACTCCATTTTAAAATTCACCTCACCTCCATCCAAACTCTGTAAGCTGCCCTGTGATTACCAACAAAATCAAATCAAACACCAACTTAGAAATTCCATGCACGTCATGAGCTAACACCCGAGAGACCTTGGGGTGATTTTCAACAACTTTTTGTTGGAGATTTCCTTTCAAGAGATGTAGCACACTTATGCACTGCCTGTGTTGAGAAAGTGCATACAACATCCATCAACACTCTTTAACGCATGGATACATTTGAAATGGCTTCTAGTTCAAGTGTTTAATGGAAAAATAACATAATAAATTAGACAAACTTGTATACCTTAACCTTCTTGGCTTAATACTTTAGGCTATACATGGATTGATCAAGGAGAGATTTTTGATTCCTAGGAATTCTTTTTTTTTCCTTTTAGGCTTCATCATTAACATTATGGCAAGTTGTGAGTTAGGTGGATTTTTTTTGGCTTATTAGATCAATAAGTCACTCTCCCTTATAATAAAGTGTTATTTTTTCTCTAGAGTTCTAGCTATACCAATCATATTTATAATTCATGTTGAGTGCATTCCAAATCTTCTTATAAAAAGTTACAAAAACTCATATTTTTTATGGGATTCAACAAAAAAAGGTAAATACTTTCAAATAGTAAAATAGGAATTTAATTTCCTTCCTGATGATTTTGGTTTGCTCAATGTCATTGATGAACATTGGTAAGGTACAACCTTGTGTTGTACATGGATAATTAGATCCATGGAGGGTAATAAATTTTTTGATTTGGTTTGGTAGGGTATGACCTTGTTTGTAAAATTTTACTCTCTTTTCTAGATGTACTATTTATAGTAATTTTATATGTATCCTAAATCTCTAATTTGTTCAAATTTGTTAATGAAAATGCAAATACACACTAATAAAGTTGCACTTGAAGTGGACCACCTACTCCTACTTCTTAACCACTAAATAATACATCTTGTATAGTTGTTAGATATTTGCTAACCTCTTCTTCCAATAACAGTCTATCCAATCTTAAAGGGTGCTAATGTTATAAGATTCAAAATGATCTTTGGAATGATTCTCGTGATTTGCATGCTTCTTATCACAATGCTCCTAGATGGTCTCCAACTTTGAATCAACTTTTAACTTCATCCCATCATATAAGTGTCTCCAATTGGCCAAATAGTTACAATTTTTCTCATTTACTATTGGTTATCTCTCCTCCCAAGACTACTTATTACCCTCCTAGGTGCAAAATGAAAGGGAAAATAATGGTTCTCTTACAAGTTAGGAGCCGATACTAGATGACCCAGATAATCGTGATGTGTGGAAACCAATAATTGTGATGTACGCCTCCTGCTACTAGATCCATGGTCTTATTACTTAGCATCTTTATGTTTCTTTCTTTTCATATATATTTTTAAGACTCCAACTTACATAAACTATGGGATGTAACTTTCTCCACCCATATATTTTTAAATATAATGTATTTTTTAAAATATTATACAATTAATATAAATGATACCTTTTGTTTAAATTTAAATTAATAAATCTAATTATTGAATTTTTTTTTGGTTAACACTAACTCTTGTTATAAAAGGCCATCAAAGGCTTTTTAGCGGTGTACAATTCTTTCAATGGCTCTTTTCTCTGTTTCTCCCTCTTTTTTGAGCTCATGCTTAAAATCTTCTCCCTGCCATTATGTCAAGCTTCTCAATAAAAAAATTCCAAGCTTGAGCAGGAGGCGACTTAATCCTTTCATTAATAAGGCTTCGACCTCCACTGATGAAACTCCAATCAGGCGCACAGGCAACCATCATCCCAACTTGTGGGATGATGATTTTATAAAACCTATTCAAGAGCAGCCTTATGAGGCAGGCTAATTTCATTTTATGTCATTTTTACATTCTTTTCTTCTTCCTCTAGTTTTTAAGATGATGATATGAACTGGAATGTGGGGGTTTTACAGGCTTCTCATTACATGGAGCGTGCTGAGAGGATTATTGGGGAGATCAAGGACATGTTCGATGCATTGCCTACAGCAAAAAATGGTAACTCTTTTGCAGAGAATGCATTTGAGCGGCTTGTCATGGTGGATAAAGTTCAACGTCTCGCAATAGATCGACATTTCCAAAATGAAATAACAGAAGCACTTGATTATGTATACAGGTTTGTTAAAACTTTATGATAAATATGAATTTTTTTTATTCTATGATCTTTAAGAATAGTTTTAGACAATCTTGTAGGTTTGATTTAAATAGCATACTCTACTTTTTGGTTGGTTTACATGGTTCATTTGAAATCACACTGTTTATGGAGAAGGTAGTGTAATTTCAGATGAGCCATCTAAAAAAATCAAACTTCGCTGATAATTTACAAGAAAAATATAGAATAGTATATTTGGTTGGGGGTTTGGCTTAAACAACACACTCTAAGTTTTGATTTGTTTAGGTGGTTCAATTGAATCATGTGGACCTCCAGAAAAGCTAATGTAATTTTAGATGAATCATCTAAACAGATCAAAGCTTAGAATGTGCTGTTTAAACCTGACAAATAATGTATCAATTTTTTTTGAAAAATACATACATTTTATAATATTTTAAGTGTTAAAATTTTCTGATTGTTTCATAAACAAAGGTATTGGAGTGAATGCCATAAAGATCTCAATACCACAGCCTTGGGACTTCGAATCCTTCGACTGAACAGATATCCTGTTTCTTCAGGTAATTGGTTGTTTAATTTCTCCTGTTTAACAGCTGTTTGTACTCCTCTGCTCATTCCTATTGTTTCTTTTTTATTGCTTACGTCTTCATTTTCGCCAGGCGCTTGGGAACAGTCCTTCAGTAAATAGCAGTTTAATTCATTATCATTTAGGCTGTTGCTCTTGTAAATTCCTAGCTTCACATTGTGTTACTGTTTTTGGGAAGAGGTTTAAAAATAAAAGAAAGTTAACTTTTAGAAATTGACAAAAGACACCTGGGAAACCATTCGGTCAATGATTGACCAAAGCAAGTAGTTTTTCATAGTTCACCACTTTTGAAAAGCTTTTGAACCCGCAATCTCCTTTTTAAAGGATTTTGTCTTGTCGACTGCACTGTCATTTTCTATTGATTGGACAACCTGCCACTTTCATTAAAAAAATTGGTCAACTCGGTTCTTCACTTAAAAAATTGGCATCTTATCCACAAAGTTTTAGACATGTTTGTTTTTAATTTATTTTTGAATTTGATTTAGCAATAACATATTGGTCGATATAATGGCAGATGTGTTAAAGCACTTCAAAGGAAATGATGGGCAGTTCTTGTGTCTGTCAACTCAATCAGAGGAAGAGAAGATTGGAAGCATTCTAAATCTGTATAGAGCTTCACTAATTGCTTTTCCAGAGGAGAATGTAATGGAGGAGGCTAAAGCCTTTGCAACAGCATATTTAAATCAAGCTCTACAGAAAAGTGATATATGTTCCAATCTTTCACGAGAGGTGATGGTGATGAGAAGCAATGAAATTTTTAACTTTTATATGCTATGGGGACCCACTTCATTTTAAGTCCTAACCCAGAATTTTAAGATGCAGATAAAGTACAACCTGGAGTTTGGCTGGCACACAAATCTGCCCAGAATCGAAGGAAGGAAGTACATGGACATATACGGCGGAAACAAATCTTGGACAGAGTAACGGCATTACTTTTCAACTGAGTTTTCCTTTTACTTCTCATGTTTCTATACGAAACTTTTGCTTTGAAAGCAAATGTGCAAGAATTTTATCTGGGCCCATTAGTCACATTGATTTGTAATTTAAGCAAAAAGAAACAGGAAAAGAACTATTAGTTCAATTTTTTAGAAAAAAAAATTGAAAAGTTGTGAATTGATTGTGCGTTGTTAAATTATTTTGAATTTTCATTGTGTAATTATTTTTTATTTTTTATTTTTATTTTTTTGAGTCACACTGATTGTTCGTTGCTTTTCTATCACTAACTGATTTTTCAAACCTATCATATTTATTAATTTTCTAAGAAATTGAATACTTGTGATAGTTTTGTAAAATATTCATACTTATACTGAAAGGTGAAATGATTTCCTTGTGCTTTTCAGGATGGCTGGTAATAAAGAACTTCTAAATCTTGCCAAATTGGACTTCAACATCATGCAGTCAGTCCATCGCCGAGAGCTTGAAACACTCTTAAAGTAAGTTGATTGAATGCAATCATTGCTTAAAGTAAGTTTTGTGAGGTGAAAGCAAACAACAACTCTGTTGAGCAACTAAAATATCTGTTACTGTTATATATTTTAAGTTTTTTGTTTTTTTAATGAAGTTTGCAAGTCTTTGAAGTGGGTTTAGCTCTTTCATTTGAATTTTTATTTCAGAATTTTACGTTAACAAGTAATTTATTATGTATTTTCTGTGTTATGTTGGTCGGCTTTACAAGTAATTGAAACTGATATATGTGTTAATCTTATGTTTAGATGGTGGAAGGATTCAAATTTGGCTCAAGTTGACTTTGCTCGTCATCGACATGTTGAATATTTTGCTCTAGCATGTGCATATTGTATAGATACTAAATATTTTTCATATAGAAGTGATTTTGCAAAGATTTGTGCTCTTGCAACCATTATAGATGATATCTATGATACCTATGGAACTATGGATGAGATTAAACTCTTTAATGAGGCTTTTAAAATGTAAGTATATTAATTATTTATATTTTTAATTTTTAGAAAATAAAAATAATAATAAATTATTGATATTTTTAATATTAATAAATAGTACTTGATATTGAGGTTAAGTAGACATTATTATATTTTAGTAATAAGTACTAATTTATTGTATTGGCATGCTTGTCTCTTAGGTGGGATCCTTCTCCTCCAAACAAACTTCCTACAAAAATTAAAATTGTATATAAGGCATTTCACACTGCAGTAAATGAAAATGCGCAAATGGTAGAGAAGACTCAAAGACGAGACATGCTCCCCTATGCACGCAAAGTTGTATGAATTTGAATCTATTACTCATAATTTTTTTATACGATTACTTACTTCATCACTACACCATGCATAATCTATTGGACCAAATCTCATAATTACCTTTGTGCAAATGTTATTTTTTGGTTTGATTTTTTTCATCTTGCAAATATTTATAAGATTTATAGGTTTGATTTTGACCCCAAAGCTATATAAGTATAGCTTCACTAGTTATGATTGGTCAAAGAAATATGTTTTTTTGTTTTACTTAGTTGTTTGTCCAAATGTTATTCTTATTTTTCTTATGTATTATTTTAATTAGAATTTCCATTAAAGTGGTAACATAGCTTTGAAAGATGTTTGTATTTTTCTTCTATGTTTATACTTAGATTTCTTCCATTTATTTTACAAAAAAATACTCTTTATATACAATGATCTTTATTAAAATATGTTCTAATATGTTCAAATTTACTTATTTTTCAACGTGTTTAAATTATTTTAGGCTTTGATTTTAATGTTTTAATGATTTTCTTTACTAGTTTTCATATATAAGTTAACAAGATCTTACATGAAAACATTAATCCATCTAAATGAGATTTTTGTTTGCTTGCACAGTGGGAACATTATCTTAAATCCATTACAAAAGAAGCTGAGTGGCTTGCTAATGGGTATACACCGAGTTTAAATGAATATTTAGAAAATGCTACAGCCAGTTCAGGGTATCGTGTAACTACAGTGCAACCTATATTAACATTAGATGCACTTCTTCCAGATAACATTCTTCGAGAAATGGATTATCCATCAAGGTTCAATGAACTTTTATGTTTATGCCTTAGGCTAAAAGGTGATACTAGAAACTTTAAGGTATGTAATAATTTTTTTGTTCATAATATTAGATTTATATGTATACCAAAAAGCATGTTGGTTTAATTTTAAGTCCAAATTAATTTTATTTATAAATATAATACTTGGTTTTGAAGGCTGAGGCAAATCGTGGAGAATTAGTATCGGGCATATCATGTTATATGAAGGACCATCCTGGATCCAGCGAGGAAGAAGCTTTGGATTACCTCAAAGGTTTGTTCCAAAAACGACTCAAAGAATTAGATTGGGAGTATCTGAAACCTGATAATGCTCCGACTTTAAGCAAGGATCATGCTTATAATATTGAAAGAAGTTACCAACTTATGTATAGAGAGAGAGATGGATTCACAATTTCTAATAAAGAAGTAAAGGATCTAGTTGCTCAAATGCTTCTAGAACCTGTGGCAATGTAATTTCTTAGGGTGAAAGTTTATAAGTGTGTCCCTTATATAAAATAAATGTCAACGTGCATGTAGTGCCCCTCCCATTTGCATCTTGTTAGTGTGAGATCGGTGTTTTAGCTTCACTGTTTCCTCGTGATTGTTGTGGTGATTATTTTATGGCCCTAAATGGTGTGTATGAACCACCACATGTTCAAGATCATATTCCTCAACATGAAGATTGTTTGCATTTTGTACATTTACAATTGGTTTATCGTTATGCGTTAGTTCAGCGATATGCATTTTTTATGCTATGATTAAACATAATCTTGATGATTGATGTTCAAAAGAAATGATTTATATGACAAATATATAGATGTTATTTTATGCTTATTCTATTGGACCCCGTTGGGATGATTATGTTGTGCTTTGATTATATATGCATTGAGCAGTTATCTTTGATATGTGTTGAATGATTATAAGTGCAAAGCTATTTCTCCACCTAGCTACACAAGTCTAATTTATTCTCTAATGATGTTTAATTAAGAGTTGTCACAGTGGGCCTCCCTATCCATTCCTCGACCGTACTCGAGTCGATTATGGTATGTACATCATATTTGACCTTATGTGAACCTGGATTTGAGTTAGGAGTTATTCTACAATCCTCATGTATTGTGAATGCCTTGTGAATGTCTTATTTAATTAATGGTTTAAATTCTATGTTTTCTGCAAATAAAATATTAGGAATTTAAACGATTCTTATATTTATTATTGAAATATTCTTTGTGTTTCAAGAAAAGGGGAAAACAAAATGAAAGTTGAAATGAAGTTAAGTTGTTTAATTATAATGTGAAATTTTAGTGTGTTGGGAATTTCAAGTTATGTTTGATTAAATATCATGTTTAAATTATGATTTCCATAAATTAATTGAGTATATGCTTATATGGATTTAAATGATGAATTTAATTGTTGATTGTTAATTAAGAATGGATTTAAATGGCTATTTGGATTTTAGGAAAAATTGAGGGAAATGTAATTTAAATAAATGGAAAATAAAATTGTATTGTTTTAGTTGAAATTTGGAATTTAAGGTTAAATATAAAAGGGGTTTTATATTTTCAACATGTAATTTTATTTTGGGGAGAAATCTTGAGAGAGAAAAACCCTCTTTTGAGTGAAAAATTGATTTGTTGATTGGGAGTGCATTTGGTGGCAAAATTTGACAAGGATAGACTTGTTGGGTTAGGAATTGGTAGGGGATTGTGCTTTTCGATCCTTGTGAGCTCTCGTTTGGCATGTGCGATGTGCTCTTCATTTTAAAATCAAATTGTGGTTGAGGTATTTTGCTTGATTTAATTAATTTACCCAATTTATTTTAAATTTTGAATATTGGAATAGGATTGGGGAAGTGCAATATCCTCTCAACACAATTCATTTTATAAAATTACACATCCATTTCATTGTTTAATTAAATTTTTGATATTTTTCAAAATATGGGGTTATAATGCCCAAATTTTTAGGAAATACATGAAAAGTGTTCATTTTATGTGAAATAGATTGCCCCTAGTTGATAGAAATGTGTTCTTAATGGAATTTTTGTAGCATAACACTACTAAATTTCTCAAAAGATGTAAGATCCCTCAAAAATGGCTAAGTTTTAGCATATGAAGAGAGGAGTGATGGATGGATGGTTGAGATTGAGTGGGAGAGGATCAATGGCTAGGAGTAAATGTGACCTCTCAAGCCATGATATTATGCTAAGTGGTATAATGTGAGGTCTTGAGAGGAGGATTGGTACTTGGAAGGTACCTCAGAAAATGGGGAAGATCTTTGTCATAAAGGTATTATTTTTCCAATATTCCTAAGGTATGGGATAGAAAGAAATAAAGGAATGTTAAATTCCTTAGTTGTACTTTTGGGAGGACCCATGTGGGGTTCCTTTCCCAATTTAGGGGGAAATCCTTAAAGGCTTAGATGATAAAGTATATGGATATTAAATTGAAATGGGATTAGCCCTTTCCTGATCTTAGGATTAGGAATGTGCAAGTGATTAGAGGGTGGGTTACATGAAGATTAGGATTAAAGGAACTATGGATGAGATTAAAATTTCTAACGAGGCTTTTAAAATGTAAGTATATATCACATTTTTTAATTTTTAGAAAATAATAATAAATTATTGATATTTTTAATATTAATAAATAGTACTTGAGATCAAGGTTAAGTAGACATTATTATATTTTAGTAATACATACTAATTTATTATATTGGTGTGCTTGTCTCTTAGGTGGGATCCTTCTCCTCCAAAAAAATTGTTGATGGGTGTTTTTGCAATTCTCAACACAGAAAAAACACAAGTGTAATGTTTCTCTTGAAAGGTAAAAATATGCAAACAAGTTTCAGATAACTACCCCAAGGTCTCTCGGATGTTAGGTCATGACTATGCAAAAATAGCTTAGTTGATGATGTGTGATTTGCTGGTAATCACAAGGGGCCTTTATGGTTCATGAAGCATGGAAGTTTTTGGGTTTGTAACCGAGTTTAAGAGTTCTAGAAATAGTGAACAGTAGCAACACTTTTATGAAAATAGTTTGAAACTCATTTTATTCATCAAATTTCTCATGACTATGATGCTGGAATTATGTGTTTCATTTAGATTTAAAAGAAAGAGCAAAAGGTTTAAGGGTTTAGAAATTATTCTAAATTTAAACATCAACAAAAATAACCAGTGCTATAGTAGGTAGACTTCCCAAACCGAGTTTTGCTTAACCAAGATAATTCCACAGTGTCATAAAACTAGTGCCATCTTCTAAGGTTCTTTGCAGATTTTCAGACTGTGGCATTCACCTATTTAGCATGGAAATGCAATTGAACTTAAGTGCAACAAGTGAACAAGTTCAGAACAACTTTACACAACAATTTATCATCAATAAATCACTAAAAGTATGATCTGGAATTGCATCAAATACTATAACATGCAATCACCATTAAAGGTGAACATGAACTAACAAGCTGAAAATGAACTTAAACAATAAATAAGCTAACTGAAATAAACATGGAGGTTGAATCATGCACACATAATGAGTAATACACCAAGAAACCATCAAATTTCAATGCTTTTCTTATATATTGCTTCATAATGTCTTTTACAACACCTCATCTCTCTCTGCAAATGAGAGGATGCCCCTATTTATAGTTTTCAAAAAGTAGAATGAATCGTCAAGATTAATTCACAATGAATGACTTAGATTCATTCAAACTTAGGGTTTTCACACACCCAATATGAGTACAAAATTTACAATACTGAAAAGTGGAAAATTATTTGGTTTCTTCTTCTAGGGTTTAGGACCTAAAAGAAGGACAATTTTCACTAACTTTCACTCAAGAACAAACCCTCGAGATATTAATGCAAAGGAGAAAGGGACCTTGCAAGAGGGTTGTTCTAGGGGTTGAATGTTAACTAATTAGGGGTTCACCACCAAGTTAAGAATTTGTAAAGATAATGAAATGCAAGATGCAACACTAAACCCTAATTCAATGCAATGACTTATAAAATGACCTAGAAAAGTGAATGAAACAACACAAAAAACTACAAAATAGAATGTGTGCACCTGGAAATCTAGAGATGGTTGGATGGAGGTCTGAAAAACTAGAAAATTTGACTTTAATGTTGACTAGGACTCATTCTCCAAGTTGGGTGAATTAGTCTAGATTCTGGAAAACTGTGCGGGAATAGGAATCTACCAAAAGGGTATATGATCTACAAGAATCTAAAATTTGTCTGGAACTGGGACTCATTCGCCAGAAGTGGCAAATCAGTCCATTTAGGATTTTTTGAAGCTTCAAAGTCTATTCCTTCTCTTCTTTGTCTTCTTTGTCCTTCCTGATTGATTCGCAGGTCAAAAAATTTGATTTGTAATTAGTAGGTCTTCTCCAATGTTCTTCAAGACTTGATGACAACTTTGACAATTTTTCTCCAATCTTGCTGCTTAGGAAATATGCAACCTAGAACTGAAAATCACACAGAAAGGAGAGAGGAAAATGTTGTTGGGTTAGTGGATAGGGGTTTTCCTTGGTCAAACCCTATTTTGGAAATCAATCCTTGAAATAAAATCAAATATGAATGGAGAATGATGAATGAACAAAGGACAATGTTGAACTCACCAAACCCTAGCAATGAAGTGCTACAAACATGTATGAGATGACTCCAATGGATTTAAATTTTGAATCTTAATTGGATTGGATAGATCTTGAATGGAATGCTTACTTGAATCACAAAATCCTACATCACAAATGTTAGCTCCAAAACAAACATGATGCATGAAATCCTTGACATGATGATTGATACTTGAATGCTAATCTAAAATGCTTGATAATTTTCCCTTGAATGCTTGAGCACTTTTGTGAACTCCAGTTTTCTATACGAATGCTCATTCAACTTGCTAGGTGATCTCTTGAATGCTTAAGTGAAAATGAGTGAAAGAACCTTGTATTTATACTCAACTATGCAAGAATTCCTAAAATTACAACACTACAAGCCGATATTAGATCTAGGAGGATAAAATCCCACCAAAAATTTGAATTAATTTTGATTTTGGACCACATGGGACTCATTCACCCAAGGTGCCAAATGATTCCCATCAGACATAATGTATGGGACCAAATTTAATAATGCTTAGAAATGTGTGAAACTAGGTTTGAGACCCAAATTTAACCTAGGTGGGACTCATTCTCTCAAGGTGGAGAATGAGTCCCAAATCACTAAATCTGGGCCATCCAAGCCTAAAACACCTAAATTATGATTGGGTAATGATTTTTGCTGGGATTATCCTCAAAAAGATGCATTAAATGGGGCTTGTGGATGTAAAATAAGACCAATTAAAGCATAAATAAGCTCAATTATTAAAGAAAAGCCTAGAAACGTGTGAAAGTGTGTTACAACACTTCACAACACTTTAAAATAAGGCAGGATTAAGGTTAAAAAGAGGTTTATTAGGTGTAATTAATTAATAAGACCTTAGAAAAGTGTGAAAGTGAATTACAACACTTCACAACACTTGAACAAGGTACCATTCATGAACATCATTAGTTCACAAGGGCCCAAGACCTAATGTGAATGTGTCAAACACATTACAACACTAAATCAAGGCAACATTAGGTTCAATTCAACAAGGAGGGCCCAAACAAGTGTGAAATGTCCTTGACAACATTTTTCGACACTACAAATTATATTAAATTAACTATTCTTGTCTTTTCCCTATTTTTTCCTCTAGCCAATTTTGTCCTCTATCTGATTTTGTCCTATAGTTAATTTTGTCTTTTAGCTACTTTAAAAAGTATTTGTCTTCTATTATGGGATTTCCAGCTTCTTTTTACAATGAAGCATAATAGACAAACTTCTCTATAACAGCCTGGAGCTTATCCCATTATGTGAAGTTAGATTTGGTGACTCTAAAGATGATCCTTTTGAATTATTTCACCATTTTATCATGATGCCTTATACATGTATCTCCTTCCTGAACCATTTATTTCGATTCAGAGAAAGCCCGCGTGGAAAAATCCATGAAGTTCACTAGCAAAGTTTCACCAACTCCCTGTTCCATTCTTTTGTGGAATTTGTGCTTTACAACCTCACAATCCAACTCCTGGGCTGAAATCTTGTATCCTGTAACCAATTCTAAGAGGTCATCACTCTTGTCCAAGTGGGAAACAACAAAGTCATGGACAACATCTAATTAAATTAAAGATTTTTTCAGGACCCCTTTTTTTGAATTCACAATTAAATAACCATGCATTGGGCAACCCACGATCCTCTTTTGAAAGAGATAAAACCTTTTCCCAAACTTTTGCAAATAGCTTTAGAATGCTCTATAATTTGAGGTTATGTGATTTTGTAAAGATCAGGGAAATCTTTACATGTTTCTGCCTCTTTCTCAACCTCCCTTTGTAAAACCAAATAATGATTATGCATTCTGACTGCATAATGGATGCCCTTATTTCCCATGTCTATCACCCTTTTGAACCATTTTGATGTGGACTTGGACAATTCTTCATTCTTTCCATTTTATTGATCTCCTCCTTCGATAGCAAAGCGGGTGTTGGATATTCCATTAGGGCTTCTTGCTTGAATGTGGTCCATTTCTGTATAAAGGCAATCAATTCTACCACCCGCGCTTTCGACTCTTCCTTTGTGGCTTGATATTTTTCTAGTTGTTACAAGATTGTAGAAACAGACCCTTGGAAGTCATTTATTTGCTGGGCTCAAGAGGTGAGATCTAGATTGATGGTCGTGACTTGGTAATCCTTGGCTTGAAGGGTCCCTACATCCTTGTTTTCAATTGAGGTGGCAACCTACAATATACGAGATCTTGACACATCTGTTGTAATGTGAGACCCGACCTTCAGTTTCTTCTTTTCTCGTGTCTTCACTTGGGCTTGGGCCAGTATTGGCTACAAGCGAGCCTTAGGGTCTGGAAGTATAGGAGTCTTTCTTTTCAGTTGCTGCTCTAGCCATGAGGGGATTTCTATTGGATGGTTTTGGGATGTAGTGTTGAATTCATTATCCCCTTCCTCTTGAACTTTTAAAATATCCTCCCCCTCATGCCTAGGAGCATCTTTGATGTTTTTTTCTTCCTTTTCTTGGTCCTCCTCTTACATTATTTATTTCTCTTTGTCAGGCTCAACAAATTCTGCATTTCTTTCATCAGTATTTTCTTCTCCTTGGACTGACTCATCTTTCCTTTCATCTCCGCCTTTCTTCTTTTTATCCTATTCTTCTTCTAGAGACACTTCTTCATTCTACAAGCCCTCATCCTGGCCAGCTCCTAGGAGTTCATCAGTTTTCTCCACATCGATCTCTATATCAATTCTTTCCTCCTCGAAGTGATGCTCCTCTAGACTTGCCCTTTTATCTTCATGTTCTTCATTATGCTCATCCTCAAGCTCTTGATCTGAGGTATCTATATCATAGTGGGTGGAAAACCCACTCATTTCTCTATCCTTAGGTGTTTTTTGCTCTTCTTTGTTTGAAGCCACTTCATCTAAATCAATCCTTAAGCCCTCCTCAACATGCTCATAATAGTTATAACGATCAGAATCCTCAACTTCCTCGGTGATATCAATCGTTTCTTTGGGTTGCTTCTCACTTAGACTCTTCATCTAATCACAGATTTGCATTGTGGCTTTCATTTTGGGTGGCTCGGTAGGAGGTGGAGGGATAAGTAGTGAAGCAACAAGTTGAGCCATAAGAAATTTAGCTTGAGGAGTCAAAATAACCTCTAAAAATTGGGGTGGCATATTTTGCAAATAAGAGACAAAAGTGTCGGGCAAGGAAATAGGTGCCATAGAAGTTGTAGGCATAGAAGGTGGCAAGGTAGAGAGAGTCGGTAATGGAGGCAGAAGCAAGGAAGCCAACAGAGGAGAGGAGGTTGACGAGGAGTTTTCCACGACTGTGGTTGTAGTCAGGGAAGTAGAGGTGAGGTGGAGGTGATTGTAGCCTCTCCTCTTCTTCCCATGGGGGCAAAGAATCTTCCTTTATTGTGGGCATACTAGGAACAAATGTTCCTATCTTCTTGGACTTCTTTGGTGGTCTTTCCTCCTCAACCATTTTTCTTGTATATACCTTTTTCTTGGGTTATCACTTCGATACTTGTTTTCTCTTCTTGGACTGAGTGACAGGTGGACACTTAGGAGCCTCTTTTGTAGAGCCTGCGCCACCCCCACTATCTGTCTCACTTTCTAGGTCATCTTCAAGTTCTTCAAATGTCAACTCAATGCCCTGTTGTTGCAATTGGGCTACTTGATCATCCAACCATTTCTTAGTCCTTTGCTCTACTAGGCATGTGATAGTATCCAAGTCCTTGATTTTTGACTCAATCTAGTCAATCACTGACAATTGCACATTGACGAGAGCATTATATCTCTTATCAAGAACATTATCATCCTCAACCACTTGGTCAGCGTCTGGGAACAAATCAATAGTTTTTACAATTTTTTTGTCATTCTCTTATAATGTCTTCTTCTGACCTCATGGTCATCATCACAGTTGGCCCAAAAATCTTCAATATTGGGCTTGTGGGTGTATTGTCTTCCAACCTATTTCTTTAGTTTCCCTAGAGGGTCCAAGCCTCTCCTCTTTGTGTGTAGTTCCAAGTTGTACTCTGCAAGCTCCTTTTCTAAATTTCCTACACATGGTGCAATGAGGCGTGAATACACTCCTTGTCTAAATACAATGGGGTATGAGACCCCAACATGGTGCTTGTCTTTTAGCAATGAAAGGGAGTCTGTAGCTCCCAAGTTAATTCAAACAAAATTATTTTGTCATTAGGATATCAGGGCAATCGATATGGGAACGTTAGGAATCTTGCGACCCTTATGTAAGTAAATTTTGGGAATTGAATGAACCAATACCCAAAGTTCTTGACTAACACCTTCATGCTGTGAAACATTCTTCTATGGTAATTTTTTGACAAGGTCTAAACAATGTGCATTATAAAGGCATAATTGACCCGTCTATATTCTTTCTTATAATTTCTATATTACAGTAGAGGGTAGCAATCATAGACAGGGGTCTGCCCCTTCTTCATTCCCAATTGACCAACACAATCTAATCCTTTGTATGGAAAAGTGATTGCAAAAATATATAAAATGTAGGTCATATAGAACTCTTGGGTCTTCTTTACTGCAACAAATTGTTCGTGTAGATTATCGCTGATTATTTTTGCCTAGTGAAATTTGGCTTCACCTCAGAGGATTTAGATTCTAAAAAGTACATCCACTTCTCGAAGATTGTTAAAGTGGGAAGCCCCATTACTCTGCTTAGCAGTGTCACGAGCTCATTAACCTCCTCCACAAAGTCACTTCAATATAGTTTTTGAGTTACTTTATTGGTGTTTACCCTCATCTCAAGTAGCCATATTTGATTTATAGTTTTTTGCATCTGGTGGGGTCTACTTTCCAGACATTTAGGGAATATTCCTTCTCGATTTCTTTCATCTTGTCAAAAAAAGGATCCCAAATGTCTTTCTGATTGACATAGGAGTCAAGTCAGCCAACACCCTCCCATCTATAGTGATTATTCTCCTAGTTTGTGGGTGGTAACATTCCCTGCATGCAAAGATCAATTTTGGGCTAATTAGAGCAAGAGGAAAGCCTGTTTCTTTTGCAATTCCGCTTCTCTTTATTCTCCAAGCCTCCCCAGTCTTTAGGATAATCAAGACCCATTGCCTGAATTTGTCTATGCTAACGTGACCTAGGTCTTTGTTTGTTACTTTTTGCCAATTTGAGGTGATCTTCTAGCTGCACTCAACCCCATGGAAATCATACTTCATTTTAGCTTTTTCTTCTTTTCCTCTTGTACCTTTCATAGTCTTCTTGCCCTTATCAATTTTCTTAGTTGGTTTCATAAATCCTGCACAAAGAGTGTATAATAAGTGCCTCAGTAAATCAAGAGAGTGAAACACTAGCTAAATCTTGCTAAAATGTAAGGAAATGCATACCCATATCTTGAAAAGATTATTACATTTATCAAATTTCATTATTTTATGCTTGTTTGTGAAGTTTCCAGTTTTGTGGGTTTGATTCAGTGTGGATTTTCACCTTGCAGAAGCTACCAAAGTTATGGCCATTTGAAATGGCTCAAGGAAGGGTATGTGCAGGATCATGATGGGCCAAAAAGTGGCAATATGATGGGTATGTGGCTGTCCACTTTTTTTACCCAAAATTGATGAAACAAAAAGGGTTTTTAAAGGAGATTCTTAACTTTCCACCAATATAAATTATGCTTAGATTCTTAACTTTCCACCAATATAAATTATGCTTTTACTTTAAATTTAATAAATAATTATTATTCATTTTCTATTTGAATTATGACTAAAGTCCTGATTGATAGGTTGATTAAAAAACATCTATAGCTTTCAAACGGTATCACATTGTTTGAATCCAAAACATGCATCAGATTCTATGCTTTGTATACTATAGGATTAAAAAAAATGATTTTCATGAAGTTTTGACCAAGTTAAGGTTGTCAGGCATACAAGTTTTTATATTTTTTAAAAGTTGTAATAAAAAATTCATAATTAATTATTTACATGAAAAAAAATTACAAAAAAATATGCATCACATTGGGACATGAGTCCTCTACTTATATCTAAAATATTATAAAAAATTATTATCATTTTATTGTGGTTAGGGTGGTTAGATAGACACCTACTTATTTTTTCCTCGAAATTTAAGTGCTACAACATTGAAATTTCAATTTTTCACCAAATAGATCTTTTTTTAAAATAAACGTAGTAGTTTAGAAACTAAATTAAATTTGCTACAGATTCTATTGTTACATATTTTTGAAATAATATAGATAACTTATTCAAATTTTTATGTCAAGTTGCCTAACTTTGATTTTTTTGAATTTTTGCCACTTAAGGACCTATTTTTTCCATGATGATCCTTCACATACCTGGAACACTAAAACCCACAAACAGAGTTCTATGAGGCAATCGTCACATTGAAAAAACTCCAAGTTGTTTTGGATGTGAACTCGCGAGGTCATGTGGGGGATGCAAATTAGAGAATTTGGGATCATCTTCTTTGGTCAAAGTTGCTTCTTAGGGTCATGCAAAAAAATATGATGCAAAATCTGTTAGTGGAGAGCTTCTTGAGTTTTTTTTGTTAATAACAACCTTGGGGATATGACAACCCGCAGACAGAGTTCTGTTGTTGAATCTCCGCAATGGCTTTATAGTGGGAAAATTTTGGATAAGTAAATTTTAGCATGTGGGGAAAAGGATGGAGAATCATGCTTGATCATCCTACTTCAAAATTTCATCACTTTGTGTATTGTGAGGGTTTGGCATGTGGGTGTCGTGCATGTGGATGTCATCAGGTGTTTTATAGTTAGGAAACAACTTTAGGCATATGGAGATCCGCAAGCGAAGCTCCACATGGGAAATATCAGAAAGGGTTTGAGATTTGGTATACTAAGTTGGACTTCATCCAAGAGTCCATTTGGCATGTAGGAGGCAACAATGAAGTAGATTAAGTCACTTAGACAATAGTTGATGTAGTGCAGGAAAGGGCAGGGTGAAATCCGCATGGCGGAAAGCTGTTAGAATTTGATCATTAGCAACAACCATGGTGGTATGATGATCCACACATGAAGACCCACCAAGAAAACCTCGCACGAGATAAAGACTTAGCTATTTTAGGAACATTTTTGATCAAAAAGTTTATGGTGAATAGATGGGCAGAAGCCACCAACTAGGAGGACGACGAGACTTTGACATTAGGACCCAGGCTAAGCTAAACGGACCTTCGTACGCAGAACCCTGCATGGAGGAGCCTGCAAGGTCTTTGATTCAAAATGATGGCTTCTCTAACTCTGACAGCCTAAAAGGATTGATAATTCATGTGTGAGTACATGGGACATAGGAGCTATCATTGTCAATGCCGTTTGAAAATGACACCCTAGAGATGGGTTTCCTTGAATGAAAATCCACACCATTGCAATGTTTAAGGGTTTTGAAACTTAGGGTTTAATGTCTTTGATGAGCTGGGACTTTAGTCATAACACTTGTCGAACTTAATTTCATGGATTTTAATGATTTCGACAACTTAGAAAACCTAAATGTATGACCCCTAACAAATTTGACAACACAGAAGTGAAAAGGGGCGTTCAAATACATACCTTCAGTCGAGTGAATGGAAGAGGTAGTTAAACTCGAGCCCTTAAACTTTTTTGTGCATGCAACAGTTCTTCTCTCCTCAAATTTCAAATAACCAGGTGAAAATGATAGGTCAAAGCTTTCTCATATTTATAGACACTAGCGCCATTAATGTGGGTATTAATTGTAGGTTTTTCTAAATGTGCATGAGAGGGTATGAGTGCAAAAACCCAATAGGCAGAAGCCGCGGGGGAAAAGTCTATGCGAAAAAATGGTAGGCAGAAACAGTGAGCGAGAAGTCTTCTGCGGAATGGTGGAGGGAAATTTTTGTAAGGAACAATGTGTTGGAGATGAAAATCTTTACATAGAAACCTAAAACATGAATCCTGCAGATGGTGAAAGATAGCACATATTCTGCATGGCAGAAACCCGCAATGATTTTGTCGCAAATGCTCGAGACCTCCCAAAACTTTGGAAAATGACAGAACATGGTAAGATCTTGCTAAAACATGATAATTCTCCAACATTAAGCAAGGATCATGCTTAGAATATTGAAAAACGTTACTAACTTATGTATAAAGAGAGAGATGGATTCACAATTTCCAATGAAGAAGTAAAGGATCTAGTTGTTCAAATGCTTCTAAAACCCATGGCAATGTAATTTCTTAGGGTGAAAGTTTATAATTGTGTCCCTTATATAAAATAAATGGCACAAAAATATAGATTTCCAACTTGGAGTGTTCAAAAGGAACAAAAAAATTTTAAATTTTAAATTTGATATATATTAAAGAAATTTGAAATTCTTAGTGTATTTTATGTTTCTATTTTTAAACTATTTTAAAAATTATTGAGATATAGATTTTTTAAATTTATTTAAAGAATATTTAAAAAAATAAAAAATGAGGTTTATGTGATGTGACTTCTAATAAAGTAATTTTTAGATTTTTTGTTTAAATTTGTCTCCATGCAGTTCACTTGAACATCTAGTGCCTGGAGGAAAAAAATGATGTTAGATTAATATTTATTATTTTAATATTTTTTAAATTCAAGGTCACTCAAAATATGTAGCTTTTATGGGATACAACTTTATGTCTAAACCATTTATGATTAAAAAATAAATTACACCCTTTTGGAGAGGATTCTCTCTTCTAGTATATCATATTTTCCTTAAATTATGAAAATACATTTAGTATTTGTTTAAAATTTTAATCAACATTATGTTTGATTATGATGATCTACATGTAGTAAATTTAAATTAATTGATAATAAAATTAATTAAAATATTAATAAAGATACATGTTCAAACTATAGGCTCTAAGCTCTTTAAGAGAGTATTCCCTACATATTTTCATGAAAATATCTTTGGTTGGAGAAATATGTGTGCCAGAAGATACATTTTGTTGGATTTTGTAAAAGAGGGGCTAGGGGCTACCACATGGGCTGCTAGTCTCAATAGTTTTGACAAAATATTTTACATTTTTTGGTTGGAAACCCTGTCGTATAAAGTGAACCACCGGAAATGAATCCTACAATGCAGATTTTCGAGGAGTTAGAGAGGCAAGAAAAGGAAGCAACAAGGGAATTGGAGGAGGAAGCAGATGACTACCATGAACACCTAGAGCACCAACATTTGAAAATTGATAAGGTGGTGCATGAAGGAGAAGAAATGGAGTCCTCCGAAGGTGATGAAGAAGAGGATGACAATCAATATCAGAAAACCATGTAGACTTCAAGAGGAGTTGGCCCAACAACCCTTAGATGCTGCCGGAGAGGAAGTGGAAAGACCAATCTCCGAGGAAGAAAAGGAAATCATGACAAAATGGAGGAAAACACTGAACCTCCAACTAGGGAGCAAGAAGAAATCCCCAAGCATGATGAAGAAATGCCTCTCTTGGAAGAGCAAGAAGAGAAAGAAAAGAAGGAACAAGAAGATGTGCCGCCTCAGTAGGAGGAAGAGGAAAATAAAGAAGAAGATAAACTTGAAGAAGAGTCTAAAGCTAATAAGAGCCTAGAAACGGAATAGCCTGAGGAGCATGAGAATGATGAAGAAGAAGGAAAGGAAACTAAAGGGGAAGACAACCCCAAAGAGCATCCAGTACCTCCAAGTCCCCACGGAAGGAGACAATATTTATTTGGGAATCTAATGAGGAGAAAGGAAGAACAAAATGAGAGGCTCCGGGAAATAAATAAATTGAGATCCAACACACTTGTGAGGAAGAAAGAGGTCATGAATCACCGAAGGGGAAATATCAGATGCCTGAGTGGCTTGAGCAATAGTTGGAAAAGAAAACCCAAACATTAAAGGATCCAAGGGCAAGGCTGGAGGCCATCTTGGCCCAAGATCAGATAAGCACAAAGAAAGAAAGGGAGCTTAAAGTTAGATCCAAACTAACCATGGATGCTTCTGGATCTAGGACCGTGAAAATTTCCATGCCATTTGTGGGTGAAGAAGGGGTAGGCTATAACATCTCCACCATCAACTTGGGGACAACCACCAAAGAACAAAAAATAGATCATCTCCAAGAGTTCATTGCCACAGTGGTACATTAGATGCACAAGGATAAGATCTCCAAGGAAGAATTGAAAGAACAAGTGGCTGATTTAATGACATATATCCAACAATGGTCATTGATGGGAGAGCTTCCTACCACATCCTTGGTGCCGCCACAACTACTATCCAAAGAGCAAATTGACAAGCTTGAGAAGAGAAAGAATTC
>VDFB02288659.1:0-49316 GCA_007258455.2 Sequoia sempervirens
AAGAGAAAGAGAACATCAAACACACATTACAGGGGAACATGATATGCACATGAAAGAAAAATGAAAATATAAAAGGAGTGTGTATTGAAAATGTAAGTCAACCATTAACTAAGTTATTGGCTTCACAATCTCAAGTAATATAAGTAGAAGATGAATAACGTAGTTAAGAGACAAAGACAAATGCATTGCAAGGACAAGGCTAGCAACTTCTTGCCCCCACAGAGTGGAGGGTAAGAATGAGCCAAGTTGGGTGATGGGAAGGGATCATGTAATAGTGAAAATTGAAAATTCTACAACTATGGCATGATAAGAGGATTTTGTTTTAAGATATGATAGGAAAGCAGTCGGTATCAGTGAAGTGATACTTATCCAATATGTCCTTCAATGTCTGACATTCTTCAATTCGATGTCAAAGAACATGATGATATTTGCAATTTATGGAATGTTAGATTCTTTAGGATAGATGACCAACCTATTCATAGGTGGTAAGAGTATAAGACCTTTGTTTAAAAGAAATTAAAGTCTCCTTTCACATTTAGGTGGAGGATGACTAGGAAACTTGAGTTTTTCTAATTTGTAAGGTCATTTTCATTTGCTAGACTCTCCTTTTTCATGAGTGGAAGGAGGAAGAGGACCCATGGGGATCCTAGCATCCTTGTCATGAGAATCAAGTAATGGTTGTTCTCATGGAAGGAGAACGTTAAAGTCACAAGGAAAATCAAAGATCACTGTGTACCATCATCAAAAAGTCTCTAATATTCAAAAGGAGGCTTATTAGTATGAGGAGGATCTTGATATCCTAGTCTTGTTGTGTTTTGTTTTGTTGGTATTTGTTCAAGAAGATGATGAATGTTATGCTCAATTGTTGTATCACAACCTTGTTTACTTAGGATAGTAAAGCCTTTTCCATATGTTTCTTCAAGGTTGATGGGAGTGTTTGTAACTTTATGATCATAAAATTTTTGATGATGTGTTTGTTTAGAGGAACTAGGTCCACCTGATGGGGGGAACTTAGGTCCTTCATTGGTTTCAAGATGTAGGTATCCAAAGTGATCAGGATGTGCAAGAATAGGAAGGCCTTGTGACTTCATGGATGGATAAAAGGCTGCATTGGCTTCAAGGTTATCAAGACATTGATTTAAGAGTTTGGTCATGCTATCATCGTCTTCTCCAATGATGTTTACATTGTGAGGAGGACAATCATGAGGAGTTGAAGAAGCATGAGGAAGCTCAAGGTCATTAGGATCACATCCAAAGGCACAATTAGACATGTCAACTAAGGATTTGAATGAATTCCAAAACTTGTTAAAAAGAAAAAGCCATGATGACAATGAATGTAAGGAAACTAAGATGCCAAAAATAGAAGAAAATAGAGAATATGGAAAGTACAACAGAAAGTAACTACAAAAAACTGTAATGCAAGAAATACCTAGAAAATACTTGAAAATGCAATTTAAAATGTGGAGGTGGACTGATTCGCCCAGCGTGGTGAATGAGTCTAGGTATGATTTTTTTGTGTTTTTTAGAAAATTTAAAGTGATTTTAATGCTTTTTAAATGCAAACTGAGGATGTAATTGCAATTTTTTAGTTTTTGAATGATATGATATGCAAAAATGAAGTCTATATGAGTCTTTCACTAATGCAATTTGAGAAACCCTAGGATGCAAAAAAAAAAACAAAACCTAATTGAATGTTGATGCAAAGAACACCTAGTATGCAAGATGCAAATGCAAATTAGAAAGACAAAGTGTTCTATATGCAAGTTCACCAAAATGAACCAACAATTTTGTTGTTGTTCTATAGGCTTCTCTTGCACTCTTAAGATCTTCCACCTAAAAGGAGAGAGATAGAACACCAAAATTGAAGTGGTTCACTCAAATAGAGGATTGTATGATGCAAATATGATTAAATGAAATATTGTAAATGCAACTAACTAATGAAATTGATTGACTAGTGATGCAAAACCTATGAAATATGCAATATTTGAAAACATAGTGAGATATGCAAGAATGAAATAAAACATGAACAAATGCAAAACAAAATTGAAAGAAGGTTGAACAAAGTGCACCTGGGTAATGAATGTTGAATCTAGAATGATCTGAATGCTGGCAGAAATAAGTGAAAATCACTAGTGGGACTCATTCGCCATTGATGGTGAATCAATCCTGCTATTGATAGAATCTCCTAAAATAGGTTTTCGACTATCGAGAACTAGAATCTGACAAAATCTACTTTCTCAGCTTTAAGGTGGGACTCATTTTCCACTGATGGAAAATTAGTCCTCTCCCAAAATTTTGTGGAATCAAAGATCCATTCTATAGCTCCAGATTTGCACTTGTCTTCTTGTCAAGTTGACGAAGTCAAATCTATAGAAAACAGACTATAGGTTGTCTCCAAGCTTGAAATAGGGTTGATTTGACTTGAAACACTTTGTTGACTTGTTGACCACCTTTCAAAACCTAATTTCTTGATAAATTTTCATACAAAATCCTGCAAACACACATGCAAGAGGGGGGGAATGGTTAAGGGTTAGAGTATAGGGATTTTCCTTGGTCAAATCCCACTTTGGTAATCAAACCCTTAATGAAGAAATGGAATGAAATGAACAAGGAAAGATGAATAAACAACATGCAAATGTCCTAAACTCACCACAATTTTGTTGAAGAAATCTGAAGTTATGTCAATGGCTACTCCAAGATGCTTGGTTGAATGATGCAAAGTGCTCAAATGCTAATTGATGTTTAGTGAATGCAAGTGAATGAAGAGATTGTTGAGAGAGTCTAGGAGATGTATAATGAGGAGAAAAACACTTATTTATACACTCTTGTGCCCTAATAACCCAATGATACATCATCACAGGCTGACATAAGGTAATTTTGAATACAAACCCAAAAGAAAATTTGAATTATTTTGATTTTGGAGCCAAGAGGGACTCATTTTCCACCCATGGTGAATGGGTCCCATCTTACGCTTGAAAGTGGGTGTGGGGAATTATCTTGCATTTAATGTTATTTGTCAAGCTTAAATTAAAAAATACACTTAATTAAGCCTTATGAGTGCATAAAGGGGTTAAATAAAGCATAAGAAAGGTGTAAATAGTGAAATTAAGCCTAGAAAAGTGTGAAATCTTGTGACAAGACCTTACAACACTTCAAAATAGGACTTGATAAGTGATGAAAAGGTGATTTTTAGGTGAATTGTAATGAAAAGAGTCTACAAAAGTGTAGAAATATGTTATAGCACTTCACAACACCTTCACAAGACACCATAATTTAAATATTTAATACCTAAAGTGAATGCATAAGTTACATTGCAACATTAAATCAAAGAAAAATAGACCAAGCATCATGAGAGAAAGACCTAAAATACCATGAAAATGTCAATGATCCATTTTTCTATGGTACAAAGTTAACTTGGTATTTTTTTCAAATCCTTCAATGTTAATTTTTTGTTTATTGATTGGGTCAAGATTGATTATAGAAATACAAGTTGAAAAACATAGTGTGTTTTCAAATTTATTAAACAAGCACTGTAAATTAAGTTTTTTGTTTATTCAAGATAAGTTATCAACCAAATCAGGTTGGTCTTTTGAAGTTAGTCACCAATTTTTTAGGCATTATAAATTTAAAAATGAAATATATAAATCCTTTGATGTTGGTTTCTTTCATCAATTAGGAGATTGTTGATAAAAAATGTATGTTGAAAACCATATTATTATTTTTTAATTTGGAAAAGCCTCTATTTTTGGTTTAGTTGATAGTTATCAAGATAAATCTAGTTAGGTATTTTAACATTATCAAAATTATTTAAGAAGATTCCTAAGATAGGAAACTTAAAATTTGAAATTCTTAAATATTTTTTCTTGTTCATTGATTAGTAGAGTGCTCTTGAAAGAAATGTGGCTTAAAAAACACAATAAAAAAAAATCTTTTAATTTTTATTAAATTGATAGCTTATCAACAAAAAATAGGTTAGGATTTTGAAATTAATCAATAATTGTGTAGGATTGTTGACTTGGAAAGAAGAAAACTTTAAATACTTCAAAGTTATTTTATGTTCAATTTCATTAGGAAATGGTTGATAAAATAAATGTTAAAAAATGCTAACCTAATTAATGAACAAAAAGCATTTAAATATTTTTTTGTTTTATTTTTTATTTTAGATCTTAGGATTGTTAAATTATTATTTACTATTAAAAAACTGAACTTATTTTTATAACAATCAACTAAACCAATAACACAATACTTCTTTTGCATGTTGAAAAACATAATATATTTTTAAACTTGCAAAAGAAGTATTATTTTATATTCTAGTTGAATATTTAGCAACAAAAAATTAAGTTAAAATTTATAACATAGTAGAAATTTGTTTAAAAATATCAATTGAAAAAAACTAAACTCCTTGTGATTTCAAATTACAAAACTATTGTCTATTTTTTTGCTTTTGATCATTTGTCAACAAAAATCAAGTCAACATTTTCAAATGATTCAACAATTATTTAAGAATCATGAGATAGAAATAAAAAATTTGAAATCCTTCAATATTATTTTTTGTTGATTGATTAAGTGGTGGTTGATGACATAAATTTAGGTTAAAAAATATCCAACTTGAAAAGGAAGTACTGTTTGAAGTTTCTAATTCCGTTTATCATTTTTCAACAAAAACCAAGTTGGGTTTATCAAATTCTTCAAAAATCGTTTACGATTCTTAAGTTAAAAAAATACAAAATTCAAATTAGTTAGTCAATGAACATTATGTTCTTTCAACCTACATTTCTTGCATGTCAAAGTTAACTTTTAGAAATCAAATATTTCAATATTATTTTTTGCTCATTAACTAGTTGTTTCTACATGAAATAAATCTAATTTTACAAACATGGTGGTTTAATCTTATTAAAAATTTGTGTAGTTCATTGTTTATCTTACAAGGCAAGTTGAGAAACACATTGTTGTACTGAAACTAAGATAATGTGTTCTCTTTCCAAATTTTGATTTTTATATTGCACAAATGAGGGGCAACCTAATTAACATATAATTATATTATGTCACATACAACAAGGCATCTAATTTTTTTTAGGTATTATTTTCCCTATTTAGTTGATTCATACTTTCATGTTTCTTGTTGATTGTTAATTAAAAGTCTAGGTTATGTTTTGTTGGAGACAAGATAAAAAGGGGATTTTCATGTTCCTTAAGAAGAGGAGGAAATGATTTCTAAACATTTGGATGTGGTTCTAGAGATCAATAGAATTGCATCTAATCAACCTTAAGCATGAGGAGAGTATTATTAATATTGAGAAAGACTTATCCAAAAATATTAAGGATAATAATGCTATAGAATTATTTATTTTGTATATGCACATCCAAAATATTAAGTATAACCTCAATAATTTTATCAAAGTTAACAAATGTATAGTAAAAAAAAGTGTCATGGGTATAAAAATCCTAAATGACAAGCTTAAGAATTCTACTAAAGAAACATGACACCTTAAAAGTTGAATAGAGGAGAAGGGGAATACAATAGGATCAAGCTACAATATGAGAAACAACCTGAAAAGGAGTCAAGAAGACGAAAAGATGGATCTAAAGGACTTTGTGGATTTACATGAGATTTTTTATAAGGAAAAAATTGAGGCTACAAATACATTGTATAGGATGTAATTTATCTTTTATTTGTCTTTGCTCTATTTAGCATGCTTTAAACTTATGTTTTTAAATTAGTTATTATAACTTTGTTGAGGTTTTGTTGTGGGTTAGTTATAATTTTGATAATATTATTTTGTTTGTAATAAGGCTTCAAGGGGCCTTAATAATTTAGAAACACATGTTTAATTATATCAAGGTTCTAAAACACCACAAATACTGACAATAACAAAAGAATAATTAACCATTCTAGTTATGTAAAAAATATAGAGAATATAGGATAAAAATATAATGCACTTGAATTAATTATGTTCAAAGCCTTTTCCCTTCTAAAGCACTCAAGATGCTACCTAACCAACTTGCCCCTATAATTTTCTTTAAAAATAGCTCAGTTATCTTAAAACGTCTACAATTTTATTCATAAGTTCACAATTGATTCACTTCAAAAGAACTAAATTATCGTAATAAGACTTTTTTAAAAGAATGGCTTGGCCAAAACAAGAGAGGGAGAGGGAAAACACAAAAAGAGGATTTTTTCCCCTACCTAAGGAAATGAAATAAAAAATGATCTTCCTAAATACTTTGAAGGATTTAGGAAGCTAGAGGAAGAGGCACACGACATGGATGCAGATGACTCTTAATTGCATCTCTTGGAACATGAGGGGACTTGAGTCCCCTAATAGAAAATATTGCATAAGAATATTGCTTAAACAACAAAAAGAAAAATATATAATAATGATCCAAGAAATTAAAGCAGTTAACTACCAACTAGAACCTAACCTTAGATTGATTTGGAAAGACTCTACATTCTATGCAACCAAACATGAGAAGGGAATGGGGGGCAATACAATCTTGGTCCCCAATAAATTGAAGAAGTGGATTAAGGAGTATGGGACCTCTCCATGCAATAGTGAAGTGTGGGTATGTGTAGAGAAAGAAGACCAAAAGTTTGGAATTTTCTTTGTTTATGCCTCCAATGAATATAGGAAGAGATGTTATCTTTGGGACTGGCTTAGTAGATTACTAGATATCCACAGGGTCCTAGGGGGACACTTTAACATGGTGGAGAACCAAGAGGATAATATAGGTGGAAAAGATATGGGTTGGAAAGGAAATGAAAAGTTTTTTTGGAATAGGATGAAAAACAAGTTCAAACTTGTAGACCCCATTGAAGGTACCATAAAGAAAAACAATGCCATTTGGTACACATGGTGTAACTATCAGAGTGGGAGTAAGAGAATCTACTGCAGAATTGACAAATTTAATGCCAATAAGAACCTATTTTTATTTGAAAAAATTGAGGGGGATAATACAAGGTTCAAAGTCACTCCTTGGACCTTATCAAATCATTGTCCTATTTCAGCCAAAATTATTATTAGGATTTGTGCTAGTAAAAACCCAAAGGAAATGAATAAGTTCATCCTTAATTCAAGCCTTTTGAAGGTAGAGGACTATAAAAATGTAATATTTACCCTAAGGGAAATTAATAAATGGACCCTCCAACACAAAATGGTTATTCAAAGGTGGAACACCAATGTCAAGAATTGGCAAAGAATTTTTCAAACTATTGGTGAGTAGAAAGCAAAAGAGAGGAGGAAGGATGAAAACTGCCATCAAGAAGGGCTCTTCAAAATAGAAGGTCTTCTATAGAATGACCCCCAAAACTTGGATTTGAATAGATATCTCATTAACATAAAAGGGAATCTAAGGAAAATCTAGAACTATAGGGATCAAGGTCTCAAGAGGAGGGCCAAGCTGAATTGGGAAACTCATGGAGATAGGGGGTCTAAATTCTTCTTCAAAATGTTGAAGGAAAAAGAAGTCAAGGAGCTTGTTGGTGCCATATGGGATGAAGGAACCATGATTAGGGACCTAGATGAGATCAAAAGAAAGTTATATATGTTCTATAAAGAACTATTTAAATATGAATGTAATACCTCTTAGTGCAGTGAAGCAAGGGATAACTGCAAGGCCCTTATTCCAAGGAAAATCACAAAGGAGATGCTAGTAAAGTGAAATCAGCAATCATATCAAGAAGAAATTAAGGAATCTATAATCTCAATCTGCAATGATACGTCTCTAGGGATGGATTTCCTATTGGTAGAGTTCTATAAGGAAAATTTGGAATGGATAAGTGAGGATATTCTACAAGTGTACAATGAGGCTATTGAATATGGTTTGCTGGGCAACTTGACACAAACCAAGGGATCATTAAACTTATTGCCAAAGAGAGAGACAAAACTATGATAAAGAATTGGAGGCAAATCACCCTCCTGAATGTTTTCTATAAGATCTTGGCCAAAGACATATCTTGAAGTTTATCCTCAATCCTCTTAGAAGTCATCAATAACACTAAAATAGGATTTATCAAGAAAAGGTATATCCTAGAGAATCTATTAGCTAGCTAGGAGGAAATGGATTGGGCCAAGATCTCCAACCAAAATATTGGCATGTTGCTTTTGAATTTTGAGAAAGCTTATGACAGGATCGAATGACCCTTCATCCTAATGACTCTAGAAGCTTTTGCATTCCCATAAATGATTTGTAAAATGGTTAAAACTCTTTTGGAATATGCCTCAACTCAAGTTGAGGTAAATGGTGAACTTACAAATGAGATACTTTTACAAAGTTCCATAAGATAGGGTTTCCCCCTTACCCCTTCTCTATTTTTCATAGTAGAAAATGCATTAAATTACATTTTAAGGGATTTGACATTAAGCCCAAAGGCGCAGGGTATCTCTCTCCCAAATCAGGATGAACTAATTAATTATATACAATTTTTTGATGATACAACACTCTTTGTAAACCTTGATAAAAATAACTTTCAAAACCTAATGGGGAATGATGGAACCCTTGAATTTTCTTTTTTGGTTCTAGTCCTAAAATTTGCAAATTTCATTCAGTTGCAAATGTTTGGACTTAGGGTTTTTCTCAATGATATTTCCTTAGGACTTTGTTGTCAAAATCTCACCCAAGAAATACTTAAAGAAAAACCCTTTCCAATGTTATGATCTATTGTTGATCTCTTATCGCCTATCTCCAATCATCCTAGAATATCTTATGTCATTTGAGCTCATGGAATTATCGACCCCTCATGCCTAGGTCTGATATTCTTTATTTTATAAGGTTAAACAATTAACCTTATTTGGCCTATATGTCCTTTGATATAATATATTTTATGTTAACTTTCAAATAATTTTATATGTTGTCGTAGGCGATCCTTTTTCTCATAACAAATTTTGAACATGTGCTCAATTATCCCACTTAAGTCATTTTTGCTACTTCCATTCTTCACTCATCGCAAATAGCTTTTGAAATGTAAATTTGCATCAATGATGAGTGATGAGTAGTATTTCCCCTCATTTCACATATTGCAAATGGCTTTGAGAACTCTTGTTTCAAACTAGTGATGCATGATGCTTAAGTTTTTCTTTATATCACTGGAGGTTTCAGGTATCGCCAATTGCTCTTGGGTTTTGAGTTTTGTATTAGCAATGAATGATGATCTCAGAGCTTTTTTTTTCCTTTCCATCACTCATCATGGATTTTTGTGCACTTATCTTGATTAGATTAGCGATGAGCAATGAGTTCACCATTCAATATGAGTCATCACTATTCTGAAAGGGGGTAAATGAGTGATATGTTGGTGATTGTTGATTTCAAAGGATGATGCACATGGCTTGTTTTGGTTCCATCATTGTTTTTCATCCATCACTGATATGGTTTAGAATTTGAAACATAAATCAGTGACACATGATGTAGGGTGAAGATCTCCAAATGGTACAGGGTCAAATTTTCACCACTAATTAAATTTTGAAAGGGTAGAGTAGATCTACAACACATGATGTGTTGTTTTAGGTAGTATTCTCTTCAAATGCCAAACCTTGCACTTTGTTGATATAAATGAAAAGCATGGGATAGGATGGTGATGCATGATAATTGTTAGATTAAGATGACTAATGAAGTTAGAGGAAAACATGGTAGCTTTTTGAGTTGGTATTGCCATTTTTGATGCAACTTGTAAAAGCCAGAAATGATGCTTGAGGATCACCATTGATAGTGTTTTAAATCCAGAAAGATCAATGGCCTAGATTCAAAGATGATTGGCTAAGTTGTTAGCTCACTCGCGTGAAGTTCTCTTCAATCATTAATTGCTACATGCTCTGAATTGTCTACTTAATGAAAATTGATTGTTGTTTCATCTCACCAATTGCATTCTTCATGAATTGAGAAGGGTGAGCCAGAGTATAAGTGTGTGAGTCTTGGGTTTTTAATTGTAAAAGTATTGAAGTGTGTATCTTTGGGGAGTTTTTCTTTCATATGAGCTTAGTTTGATTCATGGATTGGTTTGTTTGAGAGTTTCATATTTCTAGGGTGGTGAGAGTTTCATTTGACTATAGTTTTCACTGAGGGTAGTTGAATTGTCTGGGTTTGTGGGTTTTCTTTTCTCCAAGTTCATTTCAGGAGCCTAAACTGGCGGGCCTTCTTATAATTGAAAGTTTGGTAGTCTTCACCCCATGTCTTGTGAAAATGGGTAAGTTGGGTGTGTCTGTTCTGCCAACTAGGAGGTTCAAGAGACTTAGCATGCTCAAATTTCAAGAGGATATGTTTGTGGCTAAGCAAGAAGTCCCTGGGACTTCTGCAACAATGAAGGGAAAGAGAAATTCCTGTGGTAAAAATAGGAAGACTATTTTCAAAAGCACATATAATTCTAGAAGTAGGAACATTTCAGAAGAACTGGTCAATTTTAAAGGGAAGGAATGTGTTGAGCCTGAGAAGAAGGCAAAGAAGAGAAACAAGTATCATAAGGCCTACCTAGGGAGACAAATTCTCCCATTGTGGTTTTAGATATCCCTTTAGATGGTGGAAGTGATATTGACCTAGAGTATGACCATTATCTTCTTTCCCTTGGTGCCTTATGAAGGCTCTAATGAGGAAAGAGTGATGGTCCTTCTAGTTTCATCACAAACAAGGAGTGGGCAAGCATACGCTAATGCTGGAAACTCAGAGTAGCATCCTTGCACTATTTTTTTTTTATGACACCATCACCACCACATCAAAATTTCTCTCATAATCATATGTATGGTTTTTCATCTTTATTGCTGATATGGAAATCTTTTTGGTTGGTGTGGGGAAGGGATGCTAGACTCCTTAACTTCATTGAAAAATATTCCTTTTCTAGGTAGTATATATGTTTTTGCTTTGGCTACTAACATGGAGAATATTCTTTGTTCAAAAAGGACAAGATGCTTTGGCACTACTCCAGTAATGAATTATGCCTTTGGAAGGATGGACAGTCTACTTCAACCAAATTACATTATTTTTTGTCTTTTCTCTCCCTCGTTCTAAAATGATTATGTATAACCATCTGGGAAGTTCCTAAATTTAAAATAAAATGGGTGTGAAATGAAATCTAATTATAATTTAGCCTGTTGCTTGTTGCTCCCTTGTTCTATAAAAGGGATTTTAGGGCTGATTACAAGGGGTTCAATTTTTGAGTCTTAGAATGGTCTAAGTGGAAAAACAATCTCATGAAGGTGCAATATGTAAATCAGTGTAGAGATGAATAGTTCAATAAGGATACCAAGGCATAAGTCTATTTGTAATGTTTTTAAATATGTTTATAGTAGTATTGGTTATAAGTGAAAGTGCTAGTACCTAAACATATTATCTCCTATGTAATTTTCTTCCTTATCATGAATGAAATGGTTAATGGCATTTTCATTTGTCTTCAACTATTTTAATTGAATGATTGACTTCATTTATGCTTCAATTCAAAGGATTGATTAAATGCTAAAGTGAGGTGCCTGATTTATGAGGAAAGAGCATAGGATTGATAAGTAGTTATGTTTAAGGCATAGCGAGTTGAATATTGTAATGTAGTATATTAATAGTCCATTAGTTACTGGTTTGATTTGCTAAAGTGTTACTAATTGTTATGAATATGACTCCATTATGCCAGGATGAGGCACTGGCCTTTTCATCTAGTTACCATATAGACAAATGAGTTAGATGTTCACTTGAATAAGGGCTTGAAATTAGTATGAAAATCATCAAAAAATATTTTAATTACAATGTACCAATCTGAAGTACCCTTTTATTCCTCAAAATAGACAGTAACTTGTTTAAAGTTCAACCAAATCTTTGATGAATGATGTCTATTTGCATTCATAGGAATCTATCTGTGTGTAGAAATGTTCTTGACCAAATGAATATCACATGAGCATAATAAGGATTTCCCCCCTAGGTTTCACAGAGCTTGAAGTGAAGAAGTAAGGGCCTTAGAATCCTTACTTATGTGTTGCCCAATCCTCGCCCTTGCTAATTATTGAATTCTAGTAGATTCATATGTAAGTGGTAAGATTAAGTTTGGTTCATAAAAAATAAAAAACAAAAATGGCAACTCCGCTGTGGAAGACTTGAGAAAATTCTAAGAGAAGATCATCTTGCCTTAAAGATTCTAATATTTGTTAGAGAATTATAATGCCAAGCCTAGATTTGTGTCAATGAGTCAATCCTTTGAGATGTTAAATGATTTTGTTGTGTTTCCTTTGAAAACTTGAATTTTTTCTCAAGATCTATTACAATTTGATGAGTAATCTTAGAATTTCCCACTAGATGTGGGTGGAAACTCTGAGGATCTCTATGCCAGTGTGAATTACTTGAGAGACTCTAGTAAAATGGAATGGAAAGTTGCTGGAGACCTAATAAGAAGGTATAAGGGATTTATGTGTGACTCTACTGATTAAGGAAGTACAAAGTGAAAGAAACTTGTGAAAGAAACTTCATATTGTTGAAATTTGTTCCTCCATAAAGGAGGTGGTGACTCTATGCAAGGAACCAGATGAAGACATGAAAAAAGTTTCAGATCTACAAGGTTTTCTGATCAGAAGTACAATTTAGAATAGTTATATATGCAAGTATTTCCCCTTGTTTTGGTTTTCAAAAAGAAATAAATCTATGTGAAAACCATATTGAAATGATTTGGTAAAAATTTGGTTTCCTTATTATGTCAATTAAGCACAAATAGAGGGAAGGATAGGCATTTGACATAATTCTAAGGTGAAATTTGTAATATTTGAAGTAGGTTGAAAAGGTAAGCTTATCTTTGAAATCTTCCTTTTAGAAAGCTTTAAAGCATGAACGTGTTGGATCTATAAGTTTTAAAATCATGATTAAATCAAGGAATGAGGCAATAGTCAATTGACTATGAAGTTGATATTTAAGGACTAAATAGGGATACAAGAAAAATGTGTCATTCCCTTGTTCTTTCTTGTAGAGCATCAAGTAAAAATATGCAAGGTATGCAACCTTTATCATGTCCTCGAAGGAATTTCTCTTTTGAGAGATAAAATCCATTTGATTTTAGGGGTATTCAAGATTTCCCTAACAAGATTCCTGATGATATTAGGAAAATTTTTCCTAAATTTATAGGGAAAACTTATGAGTCATCTTCCAAAAATCTAAATGTATTCATAGATTTGATGGGTGATTTTGAGAGATCATGAGGATGTTGTCATGAAGCTTTTTTCTTAGTCTTTAAAAGAAAATGCTAGAGACTGGTTCTCATATTTACCAGTATATTTTGTAGCTTCATGTAATGACTTCATGGTATCATTTGTGGAACAATTTGGTGAAAGGATTAGTCCAAATGTGATAAGAAAAAATATTTATGGAAATCCATAAGGATGAAGAAGAGTTGGTCCCTTCTTTTAATATTAGATTTATAAAAGCAGTAAAAAATATTCTTGAACACCTGAGACACAGTGATGTTGAATGTTTAATTGTGTATCTAGGTGCATTTGATAATGAGATGAGTTATTTGATAAGAGATAAGGAGCCCAAAACATTACAGTAGGAAAATCATATTGCTATGGATATTGAAAAAACTATGAAATATTCAATGATGAGGGGATATATAGCTGCAAGTCTTTGTTGTCCTAGTGCACATCATATAAATATAATAGATAAGGATGAAAGGGATGATCAAGGTGAAGTTTTCTATTCCTTATCTCAAGTTCACCTTCACAACATAATAATCATGAACAAATTCAAGATTGACTTCAACAATGTTTAAGTAATGATGATCATGTGTTGTTAGTTCAAAGAATGTGCAACATGAAGAGACATAAGGGGGAATTGCCATATGAGTTGTTAGCAAAGTTCTTGGATTCATTGTTAGAAATTCCTAAAGGGTTATGACCAGAATATTCAATATGTATTGACCTATTTTGTGACATTTATGAGTCAAGGCTTAGTGCCTTTCCCAAGGAATTAAAACCTTAGGATTTTGATCAAATAATTGGTTGGATCAGAATTGATGAGGAGGCTAAATGTGACTATATAAAAATAATGAGAACTCAAAATGGTAGGGATGTTCATCCTATTGTCAAAAATCAGGAGTTTATCCAAGCAATGGATAAAGATGTTTTAGAAGATGAAAATCTATCTAGTAGTGCGGATGATGATATTGTCATATTTGCAAGAATTATTGATATATACCTTGGAAGGTTGATAACCAAGATAATGGAAATGAGAATTTTGATTACTCTAATGAGGAAACTAAGTCCTTATGTGAGGATGACCTAGAGGCATCCTTCTTTCCTAAAGAATATAGTTGTATTAATACTCATGAGGTTTTTCCCTCACTAGTAGATAAACAAATTGTATGTAATGGATTCTTGAAATGCAACCTAGTTGTATCAAAATTGGAATGTCTTGGTGATATGGTAGATGATGAATTTGAAGATAAGAATGTTTGTATTTAGGGTCTTGAGCTTGAGGTTAGTGTTAAAAATGATGGGATTAGTGATGCTAGTCAGCAGGGTCCTATTTCTGTATGCTTATATAAAATAGAAATAGAATGTACAAGTTTCGTAGCAAATATGGACATGATAATTTTTAACAAAGAATATATTGAAGAAACTTGCTCAACTGAAAAAAGAAATGTTCAAGTTGCAGTAAGTCCTGAACATGTGAGCCAGTAGACCTATCCATTGATGGTGCACTTGAATACCTTACGGTTGATCATATCAATCTAGAGTTACTTGACCCATCCTTTAAAACATTTTGTTTCAAGTTGAGCAATTATTGGAAGGAAGGATTGGAGTATGATAGTGAACCTAGAATAGAAATATGTTTTGATTCCTGGGATGGTATGGATAATGTATTTTGTAGGAATAACCCTAATCTAAATGAAAGAAAAAATTCTATGGGGACTATTGAATCAATTTCCCAAGGAAGTAGAGCATATGGCAGCATAACTAGTTTATACTTCTCTGATGAATGTGAGCACTACTTTGAATAGGATCCTATGTATGAACATTTCTTGTTCATCACACAAAGAAAATGTGTGCTTGGTGTGGAACATAAGCTAGATGGGAATGACCTTGGAATGCTAGAAATGAAATTGTAGTATCACTTCAGAGGGTTAGAATGTATGCCCCTAGGTGGGAATCCTAAAAGGAGTATGTACGAGTGTTTCTAGTTTAATGAGAAAAATGAATCTAATATCAGCTTATATGATGATGGTGATCAGGTGGATTGTGAGTATTTCACTTTCCCTAGACCCAGTTGGATGGGAATTTGGTGGAATATAATGGTAAGCTAAGTTAGGTAGGATGCTACACTAATCATGTATTTTAGTTAATACTTGACTACAATTCATAGTTGGACATGAATGAAAGTAATAATAATAAATTCATACGCATGTCCATAATGGTTGATTGTAGTGGCCACAACATGATTGGTAGGTGGGTGATCCATGAGAATATTTTCACCCTTAACGTGGTATAGATAGTGGAAAATAAGATTTTTGATAGGGGCAAGTACCAATTCTAAGGTTGTGTGTCTGGGCCCACCAAGTGAAGTTGAAGCATGGTAAAGTTGTAGAGTACAGGTTAAAAACTTGCAGATCAAAAGAGGCTTCAAGATGATGGAGATTGGATCTCTTGGTATGGCCTTGTAGCCTATGCAAATATTCTACATATGTGGTTCATTTTGGTTTGGTTTTCCTACATGGTCTAGGTAGGTTCTTGGTTTTTGGTCCTTTATGCTTGGTCTACTTCACTTGAGATTTTGGTTTCTCACTCTGTTTACTAAGGAATAGATGCCCCCAATTGGAGCCATTGATGGAACCCTTGAATTTTGATTTTTTGGTTTCAGTCCTAAACTTTGCAAATTTCAATCAGTTGCAATTGTTTGGACTTAGGGTTTTGCTCAATGAAATTTCCTTGGGACTTTGCTGTCAAAATATCACCCAAGAAATCCTTAAATAAAAACCCTTTCCAAGATTATGGTCTATCATTGACCTCTTATTTCCCATCTCTAGTCATCCTAGAACATCTTATGTCATTTGAGCTCATGGAATTACCGACCCCTCATGCCTATGTCTAATATTCTTTATTTTATAAGGTTGATTGATTAACCTTATTTGGCTTCTATTTCCTTTGATGTAATATATTTTATGTTTTTCAATACCTTTTATAGATTGTCCTAGGCAGCCCCTTTTCTCATAACAATGTTTGAACACATGCTCAATTATCCAACTTAAGTCCTATCTGCTGCTTCCATTTATCGCTCATCACAAATAGCTTTTGAAATGTAAATTTGCATCAATGATGAGTGATGAGCACTATTTCCCTTTGTTTTGCATATCACAAATGGATTTGAGAACTCTTGTTTTAAATTAGTGATGTGCGATGCCTAAGTTTCTCTTTCTATCATTGGAGGTTTCAGCTATCGCAAATTTCTCTCAAGTTTTGAGTTTTGTATTAGCAATGAGCGATGAGCTCAGGGCTCTTTATTTTCCTTTCCATCACTCATCACAGATAGTTGTGCACTTATCTTTATCAGATTAGCAATTAGCAATGAGGTCACTAATCAATATGAGTTGTTGCTATTCTAAAAGGGGGTAAATGAGTGATATGTTGGTGACCGTTTATTTCAAAGGATGATGCACATGGCTTGTTTTGAATCCATCACTGTTTTTCATTTTTCACTGATATGGTTTAGAATTTGAAACATAAATCAGTGACGCATGATGCACAGTGAAGATCTCCAAAAGGGATAGTGATCTAGCGGTCAAAGTTTCATTGCGCCAAAAGCTCTCATTGTTGATTAAATTTTGAATGGGTAGAGCATATTTGTGATGCACGATGTGTTATTTTAGGTAGTATTCTCTTCAAATGTTTATCATGGGCATTGAAAAGTAACCCTTTTACTTTTTCTATCTCGTTTGGGCCCTCCTTGTGATTTTGGCATAATTTTTCCTTAATTTAATGTTGTAATGTGGATAACAAATTCACATTATGTCTTGGCCCCTTGTGAACTAAAAGGATTCAAGTGGTACCTTACTTAAATTTTGTAACACACTTTCACACTTTTCAACTATCTTGTTAATAAAATAACCTCTTTTCATCATTTACCAAGCCTTGTTTCAAAGTGTTGTAAAGTGTTGTGACACTTTCACATTTTTCTATGCTTTTCATTAATAATTGGGCTTTCTTATGATTTAATTGGCCCCATTCTGCACCCTCAGGCCTTATTTATGTGTATTTTTGAGAATAGTCTTGACAAATATCATTTAAAGCATTAAAATCCCAAAACCCACCTTAAATGCCTTAGGTGGGACTCATTCTCCATTCTGGGCAAATGAGTCCCATTAGGTGGGACCCATTCGCCTAGGGTGGCGAATGAGTCCCCTTAGGTGGGACCCATTTTCCTAGGGTGGCAAATGAGTCCCCTTTAACTCAAAATTCAAATTTAATTCAAAATTCTAGTAGTTTTTTATTCTCCAAGATCTAAGGTCTGCCTATAGTGTTGTAATTTCAAGAATTATTGCATAATTGAGTATAAATAAAAGCTTCTTTCCCTCATTTTCATATCTAGTAGGTTGATTAAGCATTTGAGCATTCACAAGAGAATTCAAGGCATTTCAAGAGTAGATTATCAAGCAATCAAGAGCATTTTCAAGTGTCATTCATCATTTCAAAGATTGTTTTCATCATGTTGTTTAGAGATAACATTTGTGATGTAGGATTGTGTGATTCAAGTAAGCATTGCATTCAAGATATATCAACATCAAGCTAAATTCGAAGTTCTCATCCATTGGAGCCAATACTTACATGTTCGCAGTACCTTATTTGCTAGGGTTTGGTGAGTTGCAACATCATTATTTGTTCATTCATCATTCTCCATTCTATTTCATTTCATTTCAAGGGTTTAATTACCAACAAGGGGTTTGACTAAGGAAAACCCCTACAGACTAACCCTACAACATCTTTCCTACTTCTTTTGTGTGATTTGTAGGGCTAGGTTTAAGATTTACCAAGAAGTTAAGATTGGAAAAGTGATCAAAACAATTCAAAGTTGTCAAAGCTGCAAACAAGCCTTGGAGGACTATAGATTGAGTTTGGCAGTTTCAGACCCAGATCTATATCAGGAACAACAGAGCAGACTAAGGGCTATAGTTTCCTATTTTGAATTTCTAGAAATCTAGAGGTCGACTAATTTTCCACTATTGGCGAATGAGTCCCACTACCCAGGCCTAAACAAGAATTTTGCAGATCTAAGTACCCATTTGTCTGAAACTTGTTCCAACATAGTCTTCCTGAAACTGGACTAACTCACCTAGCTTGGCATATGAGTCCTAGTTGGCATAAAAAATGAATTCTTCAAGATTCTAGGGTTCCATCCTACCTTCTTCAAATTTCCAAGTGCACATTTCTAGTTTCATAATTTTCTATTACATTTTACTTGCATTCTTAGGTCATTTTGTATTATTTTGCATATCATACTATTTTTTCAAACATTTTATACTTTCCAAGTTTACACTTGGTGGTGAACCACATTCTTTTCCCATTCATCCCCAAGGATATCTTATAGTTAGATCTCTCACATCCTTCATTGGGTTGAGATCTCTAAGGTATTCTTGAATGTGAAAATTGTGAAATTGGATCCCTTTCCTTGTATCCCCATTTTGTGTGGACAAGGAAGTGAAACATCCATTTCAGCTGTCCACAATGCCGATCCTTGTACTTCATTGATATAAATTAAAAGCACATAATAGGATGGCAATGCATGATAATTGTTAGATTAAGATGACTAATGAAGTTAGAGGAAAACATGGTAGATTTTTGAGTTGGTATTGCCATTTTTGAGGAAAGTTGTAAAAGCTAGAAATGATGCTTGGGGATTTCCATTAATAGTGTTTTAAATCCAAAAAATTGATAGATCAGATTCAAAGATGATTGGATATTTTGTTAGCTCGCTCACTCGAAGTTCTCTTCAATCATTAATTGCTACAAATTCTGAATTGTCTACTTAATGCAGATTTCCTGTTGTTTCATCTCACCAATTGCAGTCTTCATGAATTGAGAAGTGTGAGCTAGAGTAGAAGTGTGTGAGTCTTGGGTTTTTAATTGTAGAAGTATTGAAGTGTGTATCCTGGGTGAGTTTTTCTTTCATATGATCTTTGTTTGATTCATACATTGGTTTGCTTGAGAGTTTCAATTGGTTATAATTGTCGTTGAGGCTAGTGGAATTGTCTGGGTTTGTGGGTTTTCTTTTCTGCAAGTTCATTTTAGGAGCCTAAACTGGTGAGCCTTCTTATAATTGAAATTTTTGTTATAGTCTTCACCCCATGTCTTGTGAAAATGGATAAGCTGGTGTGTTTATTTAGCCAACTAGGAGCCCTAAGAGACTTTGCATGTTCTAATTTTAAGAGGATATGTTTGTGGCTGAGCAAGAAGTCCCTAGGACTTCTGCAACATCAGAGGGCAAGAGAAATTCCTGTGGTAAAAATAAGAAGACTATTTTCAAAAGCATGTATAATTTGAGAAGCATGACTATTTCAGAAGAACTGGTCAAGTTTAAAGGGGAGGAATGTGTTGAGCCTGAGAAGAAGGAAAATAAGAGAAACAAGTATCATAAGGCCTACCTGGGGAGACACAATTCTCCCATTATGGTTTTAGACAACCCTTTGGATGGTGGAAGTGATACAGACCTAGAGGACAACCATTATCTTCTTTCCCTAGTGTCATATGAAGACTTTGACGAGGAAGGAGTGATGGTCCCTCTAGTTTCATAAAAAATAAGGAGTGGGAAAGCATACACTAATGCTAATGAATTAGAGTAGCTCCCCTTCCTTGTTTTTGTTTTTGATGACACCATTGCCACTACATCATAATTGTTCTCCTCAGCATATGTATGGCTTTTTGTCTTGATTGCCGATGTGGAAATATTTTTGGTTGGTGTAGGGAAGGGATGTTAGACTCCTTAGCTTCATTAGAAAATATGCCTTTTCTGGGTAGTATATATGTTTTTTCTTTGGCTACTAATCAAGAATATTCTTTGGTAAACAAGGACAAGATGCTTTGGTGCTACTGTAGCAATGAATTACAACTTTTGAAAGGCTAGCTAGTCTGCTTCAACTAAATTACATGGAGTTTTTATCTTTTTCTCTCCTATATTCTAAAATGATTATGTATAACATTTGGGAGGTTCCTAAATCTGAAATGAAATGTAATTGTAATTCAACATGTTTCTTGTTGCTCCCTTGTTCTATAAAAGGGATTCTGGAGCTGATTCCAAGGGGTTTGAGTTTTGAGTCTTAGAATGGTATAAGTAGAAAAATACGCTCATGATGGAGAAATATGTAAATCAATGTACAAATGGATAGTTTGGAAAGGAGTCTAGGGCGTAAGTTAGTTTGAAATGATCTTAAATAGTTTTATAGTAGCAACAGTTATATATGAAAATGCTAGTTCCTAAACATTTTCTCTCATGTGTAATTTTCTTCCTTATTATGAATGAAATGGTTAATAGTCTTTTCATTTGTCTTCACTTATTTTAATTGAATTATTGAATTCATTTATGCTTCAATTCAAAGGATTGATTAAATGTTAAAGTGAGGTCCTTGATTTGTGAGTAAAGAGCATAATATTGATAAGTAGTTATGTTTAAGGCATAGTGAGTTGAATATTGTAATGTAGTATATCAATAGTCCATTAGTTACTAGTTTAATTTGCTAAAGTATTACTGGTTGTTATGAACGTGACTCTATTACCATAGGATAAGGTACTGGTCTTTTGATCTGGTTACCATATAGACAAATGAGTTAGTTGTTCACTTGACCGAGGGCTTGAAATGAGGATGACAATCATCTAAAAATATTTAAATTACAATGTACCAATATGAAGTACCCTTTTATTCCTTGCAATAGATAGTAACTTGTTTAAAGGTTGGCCAAACCTTTGATGAATGATGTCTATTTGCATTCACAAAGCATGAAGTGAAGAAGTAAGGGCCTAAGAATCCTTAATTATTTGTTGTCCAATCCTTGGGCCCTCGCTAATTATTGAATTCTGGAAGATTCATATGTAAGTGATAATATTAAGTTTGGTTCATAAAAAATAACCAATAGGGAAAATGGATTTTTATGCCAAAGCAGTAGGTGAAAATATCTCCAAGGATAAATCCTCCCTCCTAATTTGGGAAAGCCAACAACTTGATTCACTTAAGGAACATGAATTTCAGTGGGGAGGACCAAACAATATTATTAGGTATCATGGAATCCCTTTCGCGGTTAATCCCAACCTAAAAGATATGTGGGAATGGATGAAAAGAAAAATAATTAAAAATATTGAAGCTTGGAATAAACAATACCTATCAATAGATGGTAGATGTTGGCCTCCTACAATGATCTTAATAACTAAGCCTTTATAGACATGATTCAAAGATTGGACATCTAACCTGAATAGTCATTTCAACCATCATGAAGATGCATTTAACTTGTCAACCTAGGGATGTGAACTTGAAATGGGTCAGCACAGTATGTGCACTAGGAACTCAAAGTAGCCATTCTTTCTACAGCTAAGGAACACACAATATTGCAAGTAAATTGCTTGAAAAGGAATGAAACAAATGTTGAACATCAATCAATGGCTATGCTAAGAAAAAATGCATAACAAGAATGAAAATATGAGCAACAACAAATAGGACACTACTATGTCTGCTTTGGCTATAGGAATAGTCATAGAATAATATTTAGTGGTTGCAAGAATAGTCGATGCCAAATTTCTAACTAAGTACTAAACAACAAGTAATACTAAACTAATGCTAAACTAACAAGACATATTACTCACCAAGTGGCCCCCCTTGGATAAGTATCCTCTAAAACTAATGAAAACTTAGATGCTCGAACTCAAAAATTTATTTTATTCACTATGAATCATGAGTACAAAAGACTAATGTATTTGTATTATTGAAAACTATAGAGTGCAAGTACAATATAAAATTGTGCAACCTTCTAAAGAAGGAGCATCATATTATTATTTATACTAACAACTAAACGAGGTAGCCAACTCCATGACTGGGAGGATGCCATTTAGGGAAAATAGAGGAAATAGAGCGATGGCGGTTACACGTGCATGGAATCTGGTCAGACATGCAGGTCCAAGCACATATTCAACACAACAGTAATGCCCATGCATGCTCGATCATTAAAGTCCAGTATAAGGTGGTTACATTCAATTGCATGAAGAATATTTTGTTGTTGGATGCTTTTGAATTGGAGTGATTCCTTTGCTGGACATTATGGTGCATGCCCAACTGGCCATGTCTTCCTCAACTTGGCATATTAAATCTGCATGACAAGGTCAGTACGCATAATAACTACACATCTATAACCAACTTTAAGGGACATTCATTAACCACATGTAAAATCAATATAGATAATCCAAATATTATGCCAAATGTCATTAAAGCTTGCAGAGATAGGATTAAGTCCAATGTCAATGGTTTGAGGGAAACATTATGAAAATACCAACATTTAACATTAAAGTCCATGACATCTACTAGCAAATAAACTATAGATTCTACCCAAAATTGGACCAAAAACTAGGCTCATCACTCCCCCCAATCTAACATTTTTTTGGTCCTTCAATAGGGGAAGAGTTGTTCTTTTGCATGGTCAAATCTCTAAAATTTGCAACTAATAGCTATCCAACATCAATGGCAACAGTGCATGAATTAGGATCCCAATATAATCCTCTCAATTTTGTCAAATCTGTTCCATCTCTACCTTTCTATAGCAATGTCAAGCTGGTAGAATATGAAGTTTGGCACAATCCACATGAGCATGGGTGGCTGGTAAGTTAGGGGAAGCCATGACTGCCCCTAAGTTCTCCCAATCTGAATATACATGTCAATCAGGACTCTTTAGTGTTGTAGGATAATTGTGGATGGAATGAGGATCAACCTAGTTCAACTCATCAGATAGACTATTCCATCTTTGTGATAGACATCTTCTCATAGCTTCCTCCTTTGTTGTTGTCTTTACCTAATACTCAATGTAAACTTCCTCAACCCAAGGCATAATCATGTTACCATAATAGGTCTGAGAAGCATTTTGTGCCATTCTTTGTAAATATCCCTTGGATTACTTGATTAAGCTCTAACGATTAAAGGGATATCAGACTTCAATTGCTTATAATCTCCATGTTGTTGTCCCCAACTAATCTCATTTTGTACCCAAGACATTAATGCCCTCAATTGGACATCCCCAACATATAATAGTAGGTTCCAATCATGGTCTTGAGTTACAACAAAATTATGCAAATAAAACTCACACAACAAATTCTTTATTTTAGGGGAGGCAATTCTATAAGCATTGAAAAATTCCAAAGGGGTGTCAATAAAAGGATTCAAACCTAAGGCAATCCTTGAAAAATTAAAAGAGAGATACTTATCTTTCAGGAGCAGAGCATAGATCCTTGGAGGGTTCCTACATTCCAAAATCCAAGGTGCCAAAGCTGCCATATAATCCACCCTCTGCTTCATGGAAGAAATCTCTACATCTTTATCCTCTATCTCCTCATCCTTCTTTTGAATGTCCTTCAATTTTTATTTTTCCTTTCTCCATTCTTCCTCCCTTCTTTGTATTTCTCTCCATAAATTCAAAATTGTTGCATGTACTATAAAACTAGGAGGATTATGAATGCCTACTAGTCTTTTTGTTGATGGTAACTCCTCATATGGCACTATTTGCATGGACTTAGGCTGTCCAGTTATCTTTGGCTACAGGGACCATACAATTTCTTCTTTTTCCTTTTGCTGCAAGGACTCTCATTCTTGTTCTTGTTGTGGTTGTAGGAACTCCTGCTCTAGTTCTGGCTGTTGCTATAGGACATCCTACTGAAGGACTTTTTGTTGCAAGACTTATTGCTCATGCTGAAGGAAGTCCTAACTTCCCTCAAACTCTTCTGCAATGTTAGCAAGATTTTCCAATGGTATATTTGTTGCTCTCCCAAATATATCTTCTTCTTTGACATTCTCCTGCCCCATTGGAGCTTTAGGGTCCTCATGTGACGTCTCACCAAGCTTAGGTATTTCTTGCAGAGGTGTACCAATCATAGGCCCAGTTGGTCTTGATTTCCTAGGAGGTTTCTCACACTTTCCATTGGTTATAGGATGAATAGTGTTAGTTGTCCTCTTTTTAGAACTTTGCACCTTTCTTTTAATAGGATGTGTTTTGTCCTTTTCTCATTTCTACTTCTCTCTTCTGTGCCTTAGTTTTCATCAGGGTTTCAAGTGGAATGCCACAATCAGAATCAGAGGAAGAACTTTCTTTTTTTGAGTGCTCTATTCTAGAATAACTAATTTCTATGATTTCTTCTGCTACAGGAGGATTCACACAAAATCCAACACCAAAGGTTGAAGTGTCAAGAGGGGCTTCATCCATGCTCAATCTCCTACTAGACCTACGGGGTTGAGGTAAATCCCTAGGTTGTAAGTGTTCAAGTCTAATTTGATCAACAATTATAAATTCTTCCCAAGTTATTACAGATACATCATGTAGAGACTTTTCAACCATCAATTTAATCAAACAATGGTGGGAAACAAAATTATCCCTACCTTTTTGGGTCTTGACTGCCATGACTGAGAGAAGATTGTATAGCACATTGGAAACATTCATCCTCCTTCTATGCCTCATTTGATTCAAAAGCTTGAAGTGTACAGAATTAAAATTTGACTGGTGACCCTCATAGCTGATGTATTTGATAACATAAACAACTATTTGCTTCCATGGTTTAGGTAGAGACATTCTCTTTGTACCCTGTTTATCAATGCTCAATGGGGAGTTGTTTGATTCTATAAATTCAGCCCTGGCTAATCTGGCATCTTTAGAGGCAGGGTAATTTTTTCCATCAGTTGGTAACCCTATGACCTTTGCAATTCTTTCCTCAGTTTCCATAAATTACAACCCTTTTACTATGGCTTTCCCTTCTAAAAATGTCTAGGAGAATTCAAGGGCAATGATTTCATCAAAACCATCCAACTTCAAGAAGTAATCTAACCATCCACAGTTCCTAAATTTGGCCAGGAATTGTGTATCCTACAATAAAACATCATGCATTGTGGGTTCATTTTGAATTAACCCACCTCTCATTATCTGCAATCAAAAAAATGCTCTAGAACTTCTTTCCTACAATTCTTGTCTGAAAATCAAGCTCACTTTCTTGCAGTACTTGCTAAATTTCCAGTGCCAATATCGACTAAATTTTCTTTTCTTTGCTTCACCTTTTTGCTTGCAACTCAAGATTATGACAGGGAAATAATGGAAAGAAAATAAGCAATAAAAGGGGAATTATGATGGGAAGAAATGGTGACTATAGTTAATGTCACTTCACACATGCAAGTCGTCCTATCACTTAGATTTCAAATCAGCTCATTTTAGATTTTCTGATGTAGCCTAACATAAATTGACACATGGGAAATATACTTACATCATTTTCTTTCCCCTCCCCCCATCCAAAATTTTGACATGTGTCCACACATGCGAGATGGGAGTGCTGATTTGACAGGGAATGATGGAATTTTATGTAAACTTCTATGCTAATGTACAATGATTAAATGAATACACTTAAAAGATTATTAAAGATAGCAATTAATACACACATACCTAAATATTTTGAAGATTTGTTGCAAAGATCGTGGAGAAAGTACCACTCACCTTGTGGGAATAAATTGAGCAATTAATGAAAATGAAGTGGAGTGAGGTGAGGTGGAATGAAGTTATGGAAGAGAGAGAAAGGTGGTGATGGATGGGTGGATGGGTGAATAAATGGACTTCCACATAAGTGAAATTCTTTATTATGAGAGAGTACATACCTTAATTAGCCAGAAGGAGGGACTCCAGGTCCACTCTCTTCGGCTACAGGAAGCTCGGGTGTTGAATGTTGGGTGAATTGTTGTAGAAACTCTTCTTTGGAAGTTGGCTTGTGAGATAAATTTGAGGCGATGACCATTGACAAGTAATTTGAACCTGATAGGCTTAATGGTAGTAAGCTGAGCAAATCCATTACGAAAGACCTCAACAACTTCATATGGTCCTAGCCACCTTGTCTGCGACTTTCTCACATTGTCTTGGTATCTTGAGTCATAGAGCAAGGCCTAATCTCCTAGTTGGAATTTCTTGTCCTTGATAAATTTGTCATGCCACTTGATTCTTTGATTTTGCACCACTTCTATATGCTGCAAGGATGATCTTATTTCATCCAAAGCGTTGAGTTGCATGATTCTTTCTCTTTGTGCCTTAGAAATATCCATCCCAAAATCTACTACATTCTAGAGAGTCTTACATTCAAATTCAATTGGAATCATAACTGTCTTTCCATACAACAACTCAAATGGGGTGAAGCCTATAGTTGTTTTCTAGGTTGTCCCATAGGCCCAAACAACTTCTAGTAATCTATTGGCCCAATCCTTCCTATGAACAACTAGGGTTTAGTCATAATGGATTCAATCTCTCTGTTGGTCACCTCAATTTGGCCATTAGCCTGTGGATGATAAGGAGTAGACTTCTTGTGCCTCATGTTGTACTCATTAACTAGTGTTGTAACAAGGGTTGATGTGAATTGTGCCCCTTGATCAGTCACTATTTCTCTTGGGACTCCATATCTTGTGAAAATCTCTTCATAATTTTTTTTTGCAACCTCGTTATCTCTTGTATGCTTCATGGTCTTAACTTCTACCCATTTTGTCACATAATTAGTGCATGCCAATATATAAAACTTAGCATTTGATGGAGGGTCAATGGGTCCCACAAAATCCAATCCCCACTTGTTAAAGGGAGTGAATACTACCTGAGGAACAATGGCATCTCATCATACTTGGTTGGTTTTCCCATTCTTTGACATCTATCACATTTTATGGTATACCTTCTTGCATTCTTGTGGAGTGTTGGCTAGTAATATCCTATGTTTAGAACCTTCATTGTTGTCCTCTTGGTTGCAAAGTGTCCTCCACATGGTTCATTGTGACATGCATGCAAAATTTCATATGTCTAATCTTCTCTCACACAACTCCTCATGACGTGGTCAAGTCCAATATAAAAAAACATCCAACAATCCAAGATAAAGGAAAATATTTTTCAATGAGTGCCCTTTTCTCTTTTGGAGAGAAGTGAGATGGAACTCTACCTGTGACCAAGTAATTGGCTATGTTAGAATACTAGGGTGTTTGTACACTGAGGGAGAATAGATGCTCATTAGGGAAAGAGTCATCTATGGGCTGATTATCTTCTGATGTAGTTAGCCTTGAAAGAAAATCTGCAACAACATTGGCCTTCCCTGGCTTATCCACAATATTTATATCAAACTCTTGCATCAACAATAACCATCTTTCCAATCTACTTGTGATCAAAGGTTTATTCATGAGATATTTAATGGCTACATGATTAGTGTGCACAAAGATTTGGTAGCCTTTTATGTAATGTTTGAATTTGTTCAGTGCATAGATTATTGCCAACATTTCTTTTTCTGTCACTGTATAGTTGAATTTAGCTCCTTGTATATTTTTTCTAACAAAGTAAATGACATTTTCAATAGCTCCCTCTTTCTATCCTAATACTACTCCTATGGAATAATCTAATGCATCAGTATGGATGTGGAAAGGAAGCTCCAATTAGGCCCTTTAAGTATAGGAGTATGCGTCAAAGATGTCTTCAAGTCATAAAATGCCTTGTCACAGGCTTCAATGCACTGAAATTTAGCATCTTTAGTGAGAAGAGTGTACAATGGTGTTGCTACCTTGCTGAAATCCTTGATGAAATGTCTATAATATCCTGCATGACCCAAAAAAATCCTAACATCTTTCTGTTTTATAGGTGTGGGCAGATTTGTGATTGCCTCAATCTTTTCAAGATCTACTTGAATTCCCTTATGGGAGATGTAGTGGCCAAGAAGTACACCTTCTTGCATCATCATGAAGCACTTTTTATTGTTTAAGGACAAGTTTTTGTCTTCACATCTCTACAGGACCCTTATGAGATTTTCCAATGCTTGACTAAAATGAACAACATAAGTGGTAAAGTCATCCATATAAATTTACATGCAATCATGAGAGATGTCTAAGAAGATGCTAATGATTTCCCTTTGAAAAGTTGCAGGTGTGTTGCATAAGCCAAGTGGGAGCACTGAATAAGCATAGGTCCCCCATGGATAGGTAAATGTAGTCTTCTTCTAGTCCTCTGGTGTAATTTGGATCTAGTTGTAGCTGTTGAATCTATCTAGAAAAGAAAAGTATTGCTTTCCTACAAGTGTGTCCAAAACTTGATCAATGAAGGGTAAAGCATTAAGTTTCCTATAGTCAACACAAACTTTCCATTTCCATCCCTTCTTGGGAACAATCACTAATGGAGACACCCACTAACTATTTGAAATGGGGTAGATAAATCCTGCATCTAGTATTTTTTGTAGTTCTCCTTTCACAATCTCTCTCAGTGCAAGGTTAATTCTTCTTTGTGGTTGTTTTACTAGGGTGCAATCATCTTTGATGTAAATTCTATTTGTACAAAGTTTAGGATCCAATCCCTTCATATCATGATAATCCCATGCAAATTCATGTTGATGGATCCTTAATAGGTTTGTCAATAACAATTGTTGTTCATTCAATTTACTATTAACATTCAAATATTTTCCTTTTGACACCTATACTTGTGTAGTTAATTCTATCATGGTTGCTTCATTAGCACTTGGTACCTTTAGTTCATATGATAGAAATGTATGGGACATACTTGGTGCTACATGAATTCTGTCTATAGGAATGGTGGTTGCAGGAAGAGTGGTTGCAAAAAGTCTGTCTGCAAAAATAGTGGCTGAAGAAAGAGCATCTGCAGGAATAGTGGTTGTAGGAAGGGCAAGTAGAAGTGTCTTGACTAGAGTAGAAGAATGAGAAGATGATGCTTCCTCCACTTCACAATGGTTTTGAATGATGTTAGCCAATAATTATCTTCATCTTGGAGCTGCATGAATGATCTTCTACCTAGCACCATAAGCTATGCCACATAGTTAACTTCCTTGGACTCTTCACCAACATGTGGCCATACAAGATTATCTTCATCATGAGATGGCTGAGCAAGTGGATAGAGAACAAAATTTTTAGTGCTCCTCTCATCTAAAATGGTCATGTCACTTGACCGACATTCAATGTATGCATTTGTAGTTGCTAACCATGGTCTTCCAGGAATAATGGGATATCCACAAAGTGTGGCTTTAGGAGAGAGAATCATAAAGCCTATTGGGTGCTCCCAAGAGTCTAGAACTACCACAAGATCCTCCACTACATAATCAGGCTCAACAATAGATCTATTAGTAAGCTACAGGATAGTAGCAGTGGACCTCATGCTTGCGATATTTAGTTGTTGTAGGATGTCTTTGGTCATTACATTTATTGTTTCCCCTAAATCAATTAGAGCATTCTTTACTTGGATCTCATTTATAACAACTACTACCATGGGAATGCCTAGGTCATTATACTTGGGAATAGTCACTTTTCCCAGTTTGATGTTAGCTAGCTATCCCACCACATGAAATGTAGTTGTGTCCTTTTTTCTGCCTGGGTTCTTGAGACAACCTTCCTTGATTGCCTTGTCATAGATTAGAACATCCTTTATGTCATTAAATAGAGGTATTTGGACACCAATATGCTTTAGCTGATCCAAGATATCAAAAGTTGTATCCTCCTTTTCTTCTTTCTTCTTGGAAACTTCCAATCTCTAAGGAAATGGTGGCTCTTGTTTAGTTTACTTGACTTAGATTGATTCAAGAATTTTAGGTACACTAAGATAAATGGGATCATTCAGAGGTTCCTCTTCCTCTTCCATAGGGAGCTCGGTGATAATGGGCTTGGAAGGGGCTAGTAGAGTAGTACATGAATGCTAGTGAATATCACTTACACTCACAACATATGCAGGGAATTGATTTGAATCAATAGAGTATGCAGTTTGTTGTTGTGGTTTGTTATTTGGATTGGATGTGGGATTAGCTGGTAGTTGAGTAGGTTTAGGTACATTTGAATTGGGATTAGCAGATAGAGGAATCATAGCAGGTTGTTGGGCCTGAGAAGGTGGTTGCATGTAACTAGTTGTCTGAGTAGGCCATTGGTTCCCTCCTCTCCATTGTTTTGTTTGCTACCAATTTTTTGGAGGTGGTTGCCAATGTCCTTGAAATTGTTGCCAATTCCCCTAAGGTTGTTGCCACTGGGGTGGAGAACTTTGATGACTGAGCCAAGCATTCAGAGGGTTACTTCAAGGATACGGTGGATATCCTCCATAATTGGGTGGATATGGGGGCTGCAATTAGTGACCAGATGAATAGAAATTAAAATATGGCCCACATAGGATAGTGGATCCAGTGGCATACCTTGTCTTAGAGCCCAAGGATTCCTTTGTGCAACATAGTAGACTTGGTCTTCTTCAGTCTGGATTGGCTTGAACTCTAGTGTAACTTGCTTGCTTTCAAGATTAGCTACCATCTTACATTTGTAGTCCTTTTTCTTTTGTCTGCAGTAGGGGAAATACTCTGTCAACATTTCCTTTGCCTCCTCTTTCTTCTTCTTGGCCTGAAGTGTATCTAGTTGAGTAGCTAGATTATTGATAATGTCTTGCTTGAAGTTTTCCAACAAATGAGTAATTTTTATTCTTGAGACTCCACTGGTAGTTGACTTACCCATGGAAGATTGGTAAGCTCTCCCTTTCTTTGAAGCTGCCCTAGAGTAGTTTTGGCAGATTTTGTTGATATCTTCCCAAGGAACTTGGGAAATATCTCCTCCTCCCATGATGCCCAAGGCATTAGTGTATCTATTATTGATTCCTCTTAGGAAAAACAACTTCTATGAGTTTTCATTAAGTGTATGGTGTAGAGATTTTTGTAGGAAAAAAAAAACCTTGCAATGTAGTCTTCTAGCCTCTCATCTTCCTTTTGTTGCACACTGAAAATGTCACCTCCTCTCATGTCACTGCCTCTACAATATTCTTTGTTTTTCTCAAGGAATTTTGTCTTCATGTCTTCCCAAGTTTCTGCAATATCTCTGCCTAAGCTCATGAACCATCTTAATGTAGCCTCTTTCAAATTGGTAGGAAATAGCTTAAGCCTATGGGCATTAGTAGTATAATCATAACTCCTAGAGAGTATATCAAACTCAAATAAAAATGTATCAGGATCTTCTGTGACAAGTCCATAAAACTTTGGGAGTGTTGAGGCATAAATTTTCTTGATGTTGTCAACTTCATTCTAATGGGCAATGGGGAAAGGAAAATTTGGTTGATTAGGTTTGTTCCTATTTGTATCACCCATGCCTACTTGATGTTGTTCCAAAGCAAAGGGGTTCTCAAGCTAATTCTAATCTTTAGAGGAGACTTCAGAACCAGTCAGATCAAGATATGCATCAATAAAGGGGTGTGGATCTTCTTCTTCTTTTGGTAGATTCTGATAGTTAACTAGATGGAATGGATTAGGATTGTTAGGAAGGAATCTCCCATAAGTATCCCTTCTCCTTCCTATATGCATGCGGTATCACTCACTATTATTCAACTCACACAAAGAATTGGTAAAGAATAAGGGGGGTCATTAATTCCTAAATGGGGATATGCTAAGAACAACTTCCAAAAAAACTATAGTAAGAAAAAATACCAATGACTCCAAAAGAATCCCTAGTTTGACACCATCCCTGACAACAATGCCAAAAATGTTGGCATCCTACAACGATCTTAATAACTAAGTATTTATAGACATGATTCAGAGATTGAACATATAAATTGAATAGAAATTTCAACCATCATGAAGGTGCATTTAACTTGTCAACTTAGGGATGTGAACTTGAAATTGGTCAGCACAGTATGTGCACTAGGAACTCTAAGTAGCCATTCTATTGTATAGCTAAGGAACACACAATACTAAAAGTAAATTTCTTGAAAAGGAATGAAACAAATGCTTAACATCAATCAATGACTATGCTAAGCAGAAATGCATAACATGAAAGAAAATCTAAGCAACAAACAACAAGACACTGCTCTATTTGCTTTGGTTGCAGGAATAGTCATAGAATGAAATTCTAGAGGATACACAAATAGTCAGTGCTAGATTTCTAACAAAGTACTAAACAACAAGTAATACTATAATGATGCTAAACTAAGAAGACAAATTACACACCAAGTGGGCCCCCTTGGATAAGTATCCTCTAAAACTAATGAAAACTCAAATTCTCTAACTTAGAACTTTATTTTATTCACTGTGAATCATGAGTACAAAAGAGTAATGTATCTGTATTACTAAAAACTAGAGAGTGCAACTACAATATCAAATCATGCAACCTTCTGAAGAAGGAGCATCATATTATTATTTATACTAACAACTAAACAAGGGAGCCAACTCCATGATTGGGAGGATGCCATTTAGGGAAAATAGAGGAAATAGAGCGATGGCAGTTGCATGTGCATGGATTCTAGTCAAACATGCAGGTCCAAGTGCAAATTCAATACAACAGTAATTCCCATGCATGCTCGATCATTAAAGTCCACTATAAGGCAGTTACATTCAGTTGCATGAAGAATCTTTTGTCATTGGCTGCTTTTGAATTAGAATGATTCCTTTGTTGGATGTTATGGTGCATGACCAACAGGCAGTGTCTTCCTCAACTTGGTGTATTAAATTTGCATGACAAGGTTAGTACGCATAATAACTACACATCTATAACCAACTTTAAAGGACATTCATTAACCACATGCAAAATCAATATAGATAATCCACATATTATGCCAGATATCATTAAAGCTTGTAGAGATAGGATTAAGTCCAATGTCAATGGTTTGAGGGAAACATTATGAAAATACCAACATTTAAAATTAAATTCCATGACATCTACCAGCAAATAAACTATAGATTCTACCCAAAATTGAACCAAAAACTAGGCTCATTATTAGAGTGCAAGTTTGTCAAAAAAGTATATCCTCCATAAACATCTACTATGCTTCGGCCTAGCTGTTCAACATATATGAAATAGATGAAATTCAAAAGAGAATAAGGCAATTTTTGTGGTCAGATGGAAAAGGAAATTAAAAAAAGCATATGATTAAATGGGAATGGTATTGTATTGAGAAACAAAATGGGGGTTTGGGGTTGAAAGACCTCAAGAAGTAGGGTATTGTGCTAGTAGTTAAATGGATTTGCAAAGGTTTAAAAGGAAATGAACCATGGAAGGTCTAGGTGAGAAACAACATCAAGAATGTAATGCCAAAAATGTTAGATCTTGGAAAGATTTACCTCTTTGAGACCTAATCTTTGGGAAATTCCCAATATCCCTGGTAGGATCTGTAAGTGTGGAATAAGTAAATAAGTAAAATAACTAAAAAAAATTCTTAACAAAACATTATATCAAGATTTAACAGATCAATTAACTAATTTAAAGCACAAAAAATATGAAAGCGTCTCATTGTCTCCTATCTCCAAAGATTTATCAAGTCACAAAAGGCTCTTAGATTTGGTAAGTAGTGTGACTATTTAAAATGCCTATCTAGAGAATGGAATGATGGTAAATGCAATGATCTACTAATTGAGAATGATTTCTAAATGATATGATGCTACTGTAATATATTCTGACATGAAAAATGATGAATGGAAGCTATAGTAAAACTAAGATGCAGTCGTGATATGAATTCTACTGATGCTATGATTGCTTGATTTCCATTCCTATAGAGTAAGTTTGTGCAAAGTTGGGATACATTCTTTTCTTCATAAGGCTATATTTATAGATTTACGATAGCAAATTTGCATAAGGGAAACACAACAAAGGCTTTGATTCAATCTGAAGGATTGAGTGGTGAGAGATTGAGAATCTTGAGTTGATCATGGGGATTGTTCCTCCCCATGAAAACTCAGATAAGATGATAGGAAGAATCAGAGAAAGGAAATTGAGAGGATTTCCTGCAAGTTTGTCTCTGAAGCTTTCCCGTGAATGCCAGTTGAATTTAATTAGATGTTTCATATCTAATTTTATTGGTGAGTGAATAGAGGAATATTGCTTTATGCCTTTATTTGATTTTTTATGATTTATTCAAATTTAGCAAAAGAGAATAATTAATTTAATAAAACAAACTATAGAATTTGTTTATTAAATAAATATAGAGGGATATGATAATTAAATAAGAGACTTTAGGATATCTTTATTTAATTAAGAGGAAATATGATTAGATAATTAAATAATACAAACTATTTGAAGTTTTATTATATAATCAAGATAGAATAAATGGATAAAATATAATATATGATAATAATTAAATAAGACAAAGTATTTAAATTTGTTTATTTAATGAAGATGAAGTAATATGATAAAAATTAATAGAGAACTTAATACAAATAAATATTTTTATTTATTTATTAAGTAGATGAATTTAAGGTTAATTAATCAAATAAATCATATTTAATTAATTATATTCTCCATACCATTTTTAGATGTATACATTTTTCCCCTCTTTGATTGATGTGTTTATGCATTGCTTCAAAGATAATTTTGTTGTTGCTACTAGTATTGATGAAAAAATTTCAGAATGCCCTAGACTTGCCCCAAGTATTGATTTTAGATGATGATGGATAATGCCCCCTCAAGAGATAAATTAATGATTTTTAAATTTTTTTTTTTTATGTTTTTCTAATGATTTGATAATGATTCGATGAAGATTTGGTTTTGAAAATAATTTCTCCCAATTATGAATGTAGAAAATTTCCCTTGGATGAATTTGAATTAATCTCCTCTAAAAAGAATTAAATAATCCCACCAAAATCCCACCTCTAATAACCTATAATAGGTCAAAAAGGTCTTTTTCAAAATCATTTGTGCATTTGAATTTTGAAAAGTTTGTGAGAGAGAGCTATTTGAGAAAATTGGAGAAAGATGTTGATTCCTTACCACACCCACTAGTTCAAGTGTGTGTGATGTCACTAGCACCTGACCACCTACGGAACTCTGGTATGTACCCTTGACTTCCTTCATTTATCATGCATTTCTTGTTTTTTGTGTTTTTTCGGGTTTGTAAAATTTTTATTTCTTTTAGCGATTTCACATTTCGTTGTAGTGCTTAGGATTGTTGTTTTAGCACTTAGAAAAATTTAGCGCTTAGGTCATTTGTTTTAGCACTTAGGTAGGATAAATTATCACTTCAAGAGTTTTAGCGCTTAGGATAGAAACATTAGCCTCTGAATTTTTTTTTTAGTGCTTTGATTAGTTTAGCACTTTGACCTAAAGTTGTATCACAATGACTTAATAGAATAACGTTGATTGTGAAATGGTGCTTTGACCACTTGTTTTAGCACATGCAAATCAGATTGATAAAGTTTATCAAATTTGTCATTGATTTTATCAATTTTTGATCATGTCATCCATTGGTTTGATATTGATTGATGATTCTGATCAAGTAGATGATGTTCAACCTCATGATTGGTGAGATATGATGTTTGATTGATGATAATTATCCTCATGATAGGAAAGGAATAATTATGGTTTGATTGATGTACCTCATGATAGGCAAGGTTGACTTGATGCATTGATGATTGACCTCATGATAGGTGAGGTTCAATGATACTTGATGATTTGACCTCGTGATAGGTGAGGTTCAATGATGCTTGCTCACGAGATTTGATCAAAATTCTCACCAAGAGCTGATTAGATTTGATAGGATAATTGATGTGTGATGATTGACAAGAAATACTAACTTTGATCCTTTTATGATGATAGGAGGATTTGATGAACCTCTAGGTTTGAGAGTGTTTCCCATGGAAATTCAATCTAATATCATAGTTGGCCCATCCTAAGATAGCTATTATTACACGTTGTGGATTTTCTTCTCTATTATTCATTCCCTAGATTAGGATTAATCAGGGTCTCCTGACAACTTTAGCTAAGAGGTGACATAGCAATCATAACACCTTCCACCTTCCCACCCATGAGGTGACAGTCACCCCTAAGGATTTTTGGTGGATTTTGTGGATTCCCATTGTTGGAGAGCTAGTTATTTATGATTCTATAAAGTAGGGTGGGACTGATGCTCTCCACAGAGTGTTTCAGGATGATCAAATTTTTGGATATTAGATTCCATGGCATGAGATGGTGGATGGTTATGCCACCCTTCAGTTCTGACTAGTTTCATTGGAGGGTTCCTTTGTCCTAATCGTAGGTCAAAAGTAATTTCTATTGGTTGGGGTTGTGTGCTTCAGAGCATGATTGTTCATGGGATGATATATGTTTGGGGCATGTGTATGCTTGCCCATTTGTATCATGATTTGCATTCAACAGTTTACCTTTGAGGTTGGGGTTTGTCATCTGGAGCCACATTACTATAGGTATGGGCATGGGAGCACATAGTTGTCATGTGTTCAGTTCTAGTGAGACAAAGACCAACTATGAGACCATATGTGTATAGATATGTAGGCCACCTTCCTCGGTCTAGATTGGGTAAGTTAAAGCACTGGAGGAGAGTGATTGATGATATAGAGTCTATGACATGGTGTCCCTACCTAGATTGTGAGCATTGGGATGAGGATGATATTCAGGTACCCTATATTTGTTAGTCTATGTTACTAATTGGTTAGACTCATTGGGTGTTAGAGAGGATTTTGATTAGATGAGTTGATAGACAGTATGGTTTGGTTTAGGGTATGCCCCAAGGTGTTAATCATTATGCTCGTCATTAGTCATATTCTACAAATTGGGGGCCTTGTCTATCATATGATGTTGTTGTTCAGGAGTATCAATCCATGTATCCATTTGAGTGGGATATCTGTCAAGACATTGTTGAGCCACCGGTTATAGAAGATTATGTCGAGTATCTAGCTTTACATCCTTTTCCATGCCTTACTATTCCTAATGAGCCTACCCATTACCTATAGAGGAGGATGTTGTTGTTGCACATGGTCATAGGTAGAGGAGAGAGGAGGTTGCTGAGGTTGAGGTGGAGGATGTTGATGTTGATGAGGGGATTGGAGATGAGGAGGATGCCAGTGAAGAGGAGGGTAGTGGTGATGAGAGTAGTGGAGATGATGTAGGTGGGTTGAGTCCTGCTTTAGATTTTCCTAAGCATACAATGCCTCGTAAGAGGTAGGCAGTGTGAGACTTTATAGATCGGTTGTAGATTATGAGCCTTTAGGTGCAGTTAGAGACTGTATAGGAGCAACTTGTGCAAGCTCAGGGTTTATTAGCATAGAATCAAGCTCAGATGCAGGCATAGGCCCAGTCACATGCATAGGCTTTAGCATCAGTGCAGGCTCAATTGGCTGTAACATAGACATAGATTAAAACATTAACAATTGAGAGGGATGCCGCTAGGTAGACTACAAGGGTAGCTCAGGCTTAGATTGCATCCTTGATAGCTGAGAGGGATGCCACCAGATTTACAACAGAGGGTACTTAGGCTACAACTAAGAGATTACATAGATTGGAAGATAGTACCTCTTTAGAAGATTATATGCGAGAGGTTTCCTGTATTGGTGGGGAGGTGGAGTACTATAGAGGGAAATATTATGATGTTGTCCCTTTTGAGCTGAGAATGAGCTTCAAGAAGTCCTGATTTGGCAAGACTCATTCTAGGACTATCAATGTGGGTGTAACACAACCTCTCTAGAGAGATCCCAGAGATCCTGGTACATTTGGTGGTGGTAGAGGGACCAGTCCTATGATGCTTGCACTGTCTGGAGCCAACAACACTTAGTTTACATGATGTGATAACTCTATTATATTTTGAGATGATGATGTGCATTCTGATTACATCCATTTTTTGATGATATAGCTCTTTTCATTTTAGACATCATTGTATACTTGAAATTTATGATTTAGATCCATATGATATGCAACAAACTTTATTGATCTATGATGTGTTCTATATGCTATATAACGATCCTTTATTTTATGATGCTATGGATGTAGTTTAAATAAGATGATGATATGCTATGAGTTTCATTTATGATGTGCAAAATGATGATGTATGGATGTATGATGTATAGATTATGTATATGATAATGTTCCTTTTATGCATGATTATGAATATGACGTCCTAAATGATATATGATATGTGATGTAAATGGGATGTGTGTACATTTATTTTGTAAACATATGATGTAATAACTGGATTATAATGATGTATGATAGATGATTTGTTAAATGGACTATGAAATATGATATAATTGATGGATGAATGAAAATGCAATGATATTGATTTATTTTTGAGATTTTCATATGCAGATTTATGTAATATGAGAAAAAAATATGATATGATCAATGCAAAATTTATTTGATTCAAATGTATGAATGATGAAATGATAATTAAATGCTTTCTAAAAATGATGATGTAAGTTCTACATGATCATGACGATGTTTTTGTTAACATCAAGTATACTCAATCTATTGTGAGAAAAGACAATCATTAATTTGAATCTTTCACGAGCTTTTGTAACAAACACTTTGCAGATGTAAAAACTATAATGAATGAAACCTAATTGTACCATGCAAATCTACATGCAAATATTGGCATTTTGATAGTACTTTTGTGCTTTGTATCATCATAGAGCTTTAAAAATGTTGAAAGTGATACAAGCATCAATGGTATAATTTAGACCATAATGACCTAAGTACTACTTCCATGATTTTTGATATTGCAAGCAAACACATGCATCGAGGTATAATTAAACCGAGATGACCTGAGTATTTCTTGTGTAAACATACAAGAATTAATCATTTTTCTATGTGAATTGGAATGTCATCAATGATACTTTGTAGAGAACATTTCACGACAATTCACACAATAATAATGACTAATTCACAAACAAAAAACTAATAAAATACCATTCTTCTTTATAGCTTCTTTATCTCAATACATTATTGAGTTGCTCCAAAGAAATGATAACAATGATCAAAGTACAACATATCCAACCTTTGCTTAAAGTATTTCAATCATTATTTAGATTAGATCACCCATATTGATTTTCATTTTTCTAATGTTTTTGCAATTTTCTAGATTTTGAATCAAGCCTAACATAAACACCTATCCTAGGGGCCTTAGGGGTTGATCATTGATTAGCCTTGCCTACGTTATAAACACAAAGATCACATAGTTTGATTGACACAGACAAATGTTTTTGGGCTTTTTGATACCGACTTTTTGATTTATTTTTGGATTTTCTATTATGATATGGATGTTCGATGTGTTTTCGATGGTGATTGATGTTTCATGTTGTGTTGTGTTTCAATCTTTGTTGTCCCGTTTTTTGTCCATTTGGTGAATTTTGATGTTTATTGCCCCCAGTGAGGTCCAAATGTTGCCCCCAAGCTAGGGTGAGACACGACCACTTGATATGATATGATAATGGATGTAAAAAGTGATGGTGAAAATAATGACCATGACATGTATCCAAATAGATGGAAAAGTTGGTTTAGATCACGAATAGTGCCTGTTTCTAGGTTTTCACTACATGTTTTTATTGCACTTTTTCAACTTTTTTGATTTTTTTTGTATTTTTGCATTTTTCTCCTTTCTATTTTTTTTTTTTGGATTTTCTATCACCAAGATGCATGTTTGCAAGTTTTCATCAAGGTAACCATTTTTAGAAACTAATTCATGAACTGGGTGATTCAGGTATATAACTTTTTGAGTGGATATTGTTGATAGGTTCATCGAATAGATCCCCTTTAGGTGTAGAAAATTTATATGCTCCTGATCCATACATTGATATGATGACAAAGGGACCTAGCCAATTAGGTTCAAACTTCCCTCTCTTTTCTCTGTCCTACTAATTTCTAGGGTTTTCCTTTAGGACCAAGTCTCCAACTTAAAAGACTCTAGGTTTTACCCTATGATTATAGCTCCTTGACATTCTTTGCTGGTATGGCTTCAAATGATTGGTAGCCTTTTGATGATGTTCATCTAGCAATTTGAGTTCCTATAGTCTAGAGACTCTATAATCCTCATCTGTAATGATACCATTCAATGAGACTCAGAGTGATGGTATTTATACCTCGATGGGTAAGATGGCCTCTGATCCATATACCAAGGCATATGGTGTTTCTCTTGTTGGTGTTTTGATGCTGGTTTTGTAGGACCATAATGCAAGATTGAGTTGAGCATGCCAATCACATCCAACATCATTAATTGTTTCCTTTAGTATTTTCAGAATTGTCTTGTTTGAGGCCTCTGCTTGGCCATTTCCCTGAGGATAGTATGGTGTTGAGAAACAATGTTGGATATGAAATCTTTGACATAATTCCTAGACATCCTAGTTCTTAAAAGGCCTACTATTATCTGTTACAATGGACTGAGGTACACTTTACAGACAAATGAGGTAGTTGAGTATGAAAGACGAAATCTACTTTGTAGTGACAGTTGTTAAAGGAACTGCTTCTATCCATTTTGTAAAGTAATTTGTTGCTATAATGATGAACTTGTATCCATTGGATGAAGATAAATTTATTTATCCTACTAGGTCCAGTCCCCACTGACAAAAGGGCCATGTTGATGTGAAGGGTTGCAACTCCTGTGCCAGTGCATGGATTAGATTACCATGAATTTGAAATTTCTGACACTTTTGAACAAATTGATAAGACTCCTCCATATTCAGCCAGTAATATCCCAAACAAAGGAGTTTATTAGCTAGGGTCATCCCACTTGAATGGGTTCCACAAATACCTTCATGGACCTCATGTAAGGATACTTCAGATTCATGATGTTCTAGACACCGAAGAAGAGTACCATCTAGACCTCGACGATATAGGATGTTAGCAATCAATGTATGTTGCATGGATTGATAGATAAAGTTACACTTTTGGTTTCTAGAAAGATCAAGAGGAAGGATATTATCTTTGAGGTAAGTATAGATCTCTTCATAGAGTGAGGTTTGAATATCAGTTATTTGGCATATGGTATGTGAATCAAGATTGTTGTAGGCGGGGTTAGATACTTGTTTCAACATAAAACCATAATGACCTTGCTTTTTTGGTAATTGCAAGAGGGAAGCAAATGTCACCATGGCATCCATAGCTTTGTTATCTTCTCTTGGTATTTTCTCAAACTTGATGTCCATGAAATACTTTTTAAGATTGTCTATCATTTTATTATATGGCATGAGCTTCTCATCTTTTGTCTGATACTTGTCATTTTCTTGATAGATGACAAATTGTGAGTCCCCATACACTTGAATTTCTGTGATTTTCCATTCAATAGCCACTTTGATGCCGATAATAAATGCTTCATACTCAGCTACATTATTGGTACATGGAAACATTAGCCTATAATATCTTGGGATGATGTGCCCTTGAGGTGTGACAAATAAAATTACCACACTAGACCCTCTTTGTGTGTATGATCCATCAAAATAGAGCCTCCATTGTTGTGTTGTAATATTCAAAATGTCTGCATTTGGAAATTCAATGTGCATTGGATGATGATCTTGTAATGGAGTTGCAACTAATTGATCTGCTATTACCTATCCCTTGATGACTCTCCTATTGACATACTGAATGTCAAACTCACTTAGTATCATGACCCATTTTGCTAGTCTCCCTGTTAGAGCAGCTTTGTTGAGTAGATATTTTAATGGGTCTATTTTGGCTATGAGCCTGACTGTATGTGTCAACATGTAGTGCCGTAACTGTTGTGTTGAAAATACCACTACCAAACAAGATTTCTCTATGAATGTGTAGTTTATTTCATATCCGTTGAGAGTCCTGCTCATATAGTAAATAACGTGTTCTTTAACTTCAGAATCCTCTTGTGCCAATAGAGCTCCTAAAGAAATGTTAGTTTTCACGATATATAGTAACAATGCTCTCTCTACTATAGGTGGCATGAGTATTGGAGGCGACATCAAATATTGCTTTATCTAGTTAAAAGTTGTTGCACATTGATGATCCCACTTGAATAAAACATTCTTATAAAGTATATGATTAAATGGGTGGCTTTTGTTCACCAGTTGGGAGATAAATCTCCTGATGGATTGTAACCTACCTTGTAGAGATCACAATTGACTGATGTTTTAGGTGGTGACATTTCCATTATTTCTTTGACCTTAGCCGGATCCACTTCAATTCCTTTTTCTAACACTATGTAACCAAGGAGTTTTGCTGATGTTACCCCAAACACACATTTCTTTGGGTTCAATCTGACATCGAACTTTTCTAGTCTAGTAATGATTTTGTCGAGGATTTCCAGATGTCCTTCTCTGGTATATGGTTTTTCTAAGATTTCATCCACATAATCTTCCATGAAAGTATGCATCATGTTGTAGAAAATAGTGGTCATTGCCCACTGATATGTTGCACCTGCATTTTTCAACCTAAAGGGCATGAAATTCCAACAGAATGTACCCCAAGGATAGGTGAATGTTGTCTTTTCCTGATCTTTAGGTGCTATTTTTATTTGGTTATACCCTAAGAAGCCATCCATTAAAGACAACATGGCATTTCCCACTATTAAATCGACAATGATTTCAATGCTGGGTAAAGGAAAATCATCCTTTGGACATGCATTGTTTAGATATTTGAAATCTATGCATATTATGAGGTTATTAGTAGGTTTAGATATAGGTACAATATTTGAAATCCATTTTGAATAATCGATAGACTGGACAAATCCTATATCCAACAACTTCTTTAGCTCAGCTTTTACCATTAGGGTGATACAGGGATGCATTTTTCTCAATTTTTGCTTGACTAGTTTGATTTCGGTTGGTAGAGATAGATGATGCATTAGGAGATCCAAATACAATATTGGAATGTTAGAATAAGACCAAACAAAATTGATATGTCACTCTTCAAAAAAATTGTTGAATGCAAGCTTCTCTTGTTATGCCATAGACATTGCCAGATGTATAATCTTTGCCTTTTTATTTGTTCCTAGATTTATAGACTGTGTTGGTTCTACCATTACTGATGATTTTTCATGGTAATGCTCAGGAAGGGTGTCAAATATTCCATCCTTCAGTGCCTCAATTTTTTTTTCACTATTAGATATGTTCTTTATTTTCTCTTTTTCAAGATCTAATGCTGCCTCAAAAAGATTTTCACCATTAGATCTATTTTTCTTGTTGTCATTTTTGCAATTAGAAGATTTGGTACCCTCCTATTTTGAAGTATCATTATGAGTGTTATGGATAGAACTTGTATTAGGTTCATCACTTCAAAGATAGTTTATGATAGCACCATCATTTGAAAAGATTGGTATGTGAATAGGTTGGGTGGGTTCCCAGTCAATAAGTTTGGGATTCCTCAAGGGTAATAAGTCATCAAGTTGAATAAGGTTGACATCTGTAAGTGCTCTAATGGCCAAGTGGTCAAAGTTGTTATTGGGAATGTCAAGATCTATGATAGTACTCACCTCAAAGTCTTTTGTCTCACTTGATGTTTGATCATCCTCACTTGAGTCATCGATATTTGTTGATCCCATTACAAAAGGTCTTTTTCCTAAACTTTGTCCCTCCTCTTGTAAGGGTGTATATGCTTGGATGACATTAATTTGTTTGTCAGTGTGAGATGTTGTAGATAAATGATCCCATTCATACTCAATGGAATCTATGTCTGAACCATCTCTCATTTGAAGAATCCTTTCTACCACCTTCTAAGTTACTTCTTCCTTTGATTCCCCTATATAGCCTAATCCTGTTTCATCTTTAGGCTATAGTGTTAGGGGTTGAATAGGTTCTATAATACCATCCTTTCTCTTTCCAATTGGTCCTTGGCCTTCATAGCCCATTTTTTCTAAGATAGCCTTCCATTTTCCATATTGATCTTTTTTAATGCTTATACTTGTTGACGTTGAGGCTTCTTCATCCTTGTATAGCCAATTGAGAATGGATTTGTCTTCTAATTCATCTTTGAGGGTACCTACTTTTATAAATCTTTAATTAAGAGTTGTGGTAGGTTGTAATTAACATGGTGTGTTTGATGTGGGTTGTCCATATGATTTTGGTCATGGTAGCAATTGTGATAGACACAAAGACTTCTCAAAGGAATATTCTCCTAAGCCTTTGTCCTGCAATTGGATCTTGTCTAAAAATTGCTATGATAGATCATTCATGGGACCTTTTTTGTTTGATACAACTGAGTTAGCAATAGTTGTTTCATTTTCTTGGTCCTTCTTCTCAACCAATTTGGATATAAAATTGGGTTGCTTTTCACCACTTGATGAAGTGGAAGTGTTGACTTCTTTGTTCTGGGGTACCAGAGTGTCTTGATTTGCTTTTAACACATTGGAATTCTATGGATTATTGTTTTAGCTGATATAGTGACCTATCCATTGACTAGGAATTTCAAACATTGATGATATGTCAAAGGTATCTCTTGCATTTCATGGATCCATGGACAACCCAATAGTATATTATATGTTAGCTCCTTGTCTAATACTTGGAAAACTATGTTTTTTACAATTAGTCCCACTTGAATTGGAAGTACAATTAGCCCCTTGGAAGACCTTTCCTCTTCATCATATGCTTTTATTGTTATCTTTCTTCTGGCATCAATGGTGTTGTCAGAATAGCCTAGTGCATGAATTATTTTTAAAGTAAAAATATTTAATCCAACTTTGCCATCTATTAAGACACGCTTGACACTATGTTTATGGATTAGTACCTCTATATGTAAGGCCCCATTGTGTGGGTGATTTAATGACACATCATCTTGTTCAGAGAATGAAAAACAATGAGGTGTAGTCAAATGTCCCACCATAGCTTGGAATTGAAAAACATCCAAATTATTGGGTACTATTCTAGCCACTAGAGCCTGTTCTAGAACTTCTTTATATGATGGAAATTTTTTGAGAAGTACCAGAATGGATATCTATGTGGGTATCTTTTGTAGTTGTTGTATTGATGTGATGGGGGAGTAGTGTTTTTAGATGAGACTCCTTTCAACATCACTTTGGATTTCCCGCTTGTCGTTACATTAATTGGTTGATGGTCTTGTTTTCCCCTGATCTTTAGGACATTGATTTGATTGTTAGATGTGTTTGTGCTTGGTATCATGTTTAGGGATTTGATGTCATTGATGTTTATGTCATTTTTTTTATTATCAATGCTATTTTTCTCAACCTCAGAAATGCAAAGAATGGTGGTGTCATAGATATAGTTTATACTTTTTCTTTTACCGCTTGAAGAAGACTCCTTTTTTTGTAGTTGGGTAATGGATTTGTAAATGCGTTGTGGTCGTTGTTTATTTGATGTCCTTCAACAAACACCTTCTTTTCTTTGATCAATTCTTGTATCAGATATTTTAATTGCATAAGTCATTTGTTTTATGTCATTTATTTTTGTGAAAGTTGCAGTAAACAACATCGTTCCACCAAGATGGTCTCACCTTTGGTTCCCAATTTCTTACTTCTGGTAGAGTAATAAGTTTGTTTGCAATAAGCTCTCTCATTGCTGATTCCCAAGTTTATCCTAATGGGGTAATTCTTCATCGATTGGATTGTCTTTGATATGGTGGTGGTTGAGATTCTCCATTATTTGGGTTATTGTTTTGAGTGGTATCTTGATTACTATTTTGGTTTTGATTCTATTTTTTTTATAGGCATTGCTATCAAATTGAATACTATTTTTGTATTTTATGTGCTATTCGTAGCATCATTGTTCCCAATAGTTTTGTTTTTCTACCAAAATTTAGGCTTATTGTTGTTTCCATAATGATTTGAGGAATTTGTGTTGTTTGATGTATCATTGTAATGTTTATTCACTCCTCTTTTGACTAAGGCGTCCTCAATTTTAAGCCCATTCTCAATCACCTTTTCAAATGTCGAGGGACATTGCAAATCCAATCTATAACTCATGTCATTATTTAAGTTGTCAATAAATAATTCAATATTTTTCTCTTTAGGTATAGATTGAGGATATCTAGTGAACTAATTTTTCCAACATTGTAAGAATGATAGGAATGTTTCTCCCTTCTTTTGTTTCATGTTGTACAGATCTTTTATGGTTACATTATGTTGAATGTTGAAGGAGAACTATGTGATAAATCTGTTAACCAGTTCTTCAAAGGATTGAATCCCCGATTGTAATTTGGAGAACCATTTCATACACTGTGCTCCTAAAATCCTAGGAAATAATCTCATTAGGTAAGTATCCTCTTGTGAAAACTCGATGCTCATTGTTCTAAATCCACTTACATGGTCAATCGGATCCGTTTTCCATTGTACTTGTCATATTTGGGAAGCTCATAATGCCTAGGGAAAGGTATCATATCTACACTTGGATGAAAGGGATAAGGACAAATTTCCTATAATGAATACCTCTTTGTGGTTCCCTTTTTCATTTCTTGAATCTATTGTTGTAAAGTTTGCATTTGGGTTGTTGGAGAAACCACTTGATCTATGTCTTGCATGTTGGGTGGTTCTGTTTTATTATTTCTAGGTGTTTCTTTCAATCAATTCATGTTAGAATCTTTCAGAAGTTTTGTGCCTAATTTTGCTAACATCAAGAGAAATTTTCCATGTCTTGTTCTAGGACCTTTTCCATGAATTTATGAAAATTTGGATCCTATTGAGTGTGTTGTATATCTTCTTGAGTTATTTCATTGGTATCATGTTGTTGGAATATATAAAAGAGGTTTTCTTCAACCATTATGTTTGGTGTTTCAATTTACTTCTCTCTAAGTTTTTGTCTTTGTAACCTTGTTAAAATTGGCATACAAATGTTTGTTTTTCTCCCTAAACCTCTATCTTCTGAGTTTAGATAAGTGTCAAATGGATTTTAACAAAGTAAAATAGGATGATATATCTTATTAATGAGACTAAGTTAAAAATCTGATTATTATGTTTTATTTCATGATGGTAGTATGATAATATCCTAATGAAGAAACTTAACCTAATGATGTATAGGGTCAAGGAATTTGAAAGAAACAAAAATATTTCAAGGAACTTAATGATGCAATCTTAAAACCTTCTTTAGGCACCCCAATGGAGACAAAGCCTAAATGGCTCACTCATGAATCAAATCCTTCTCTAATGGATAAAAACCCTAGGAATACTCTTAAAAGACACAATTACACTTGTATTAAATGAAATCAAAGCCCCAAACCTCTGTCTTGAAAAAAATCCACTTTTCCACCTTAAGTAGCCTTCTAGCCCTATAGGCCTCTAGCGAAGGATTTTAGACTTTTCTCTCAAACTTCCCAAAGGAACCTCCAATATAATGACTGAATGAGATGAAGTTTATGATATTACACAACATACTAGGTTCTTGATAGCACTTGTTTTAGAAAAACCCTTCCAAAATATGTTGTCTCCTCAAAAACTAGGCCTAATTAGCCCTCTTTTCCAAAGCAACCCCTCTCTAAACTCAACCCCTGACCATGAAAATTTCAATAGTATCTTAAAACATCCCCAAACCAAGGATTTTCAAGTTCTTAGTCTTCTATGACACCCCTAACATGCTCAAACACAAAACCCTCCTTAACTTGCCTCAAAACTAGGGCTTCTTGGTTCTTGGCCTTCCACACACTTCCAAAACTTATTTATTGACCCTACACCATTAGGAAAACATATTTATACTATTGCAACTCAAGGCACCCCAATGGAGACAAAGCCTAAATGGCTCACTCATGAATCAAATCCTTCTCCAATGGATAAAAACCATAGGAATACTCTTAAAAGACACAATTACACTTGTATTAAATGAAATCAAAGCCCCAAACCTCTATCTTGAACAAAATCCACTTGTCCACCTTAAGCAGCCTTCTAGCCCTATTAGGCCTCTAGCGAAGGATTTTAGACTTTTCTCTCAAAATTCCCAAAGGAACCTCCAATATAATGACTGAATGAGATGAGGTTTATGATATTACACAACATACTAGGTTCTTGATAGCACTTGTTTTAGACAAACCCTTCCAAAATCTATTGTCTCCTCAAAAACTAGGCCTAATTAGCCCTCTTTTCCAAAGCAACCCCTCTCTAAACTCAACCCCTGACCATGAAACTTTCAATAGTATCTTAAAACATCCCCAAACCAAGGATTTTAAAGTTCTTAGTCTTCTATGACACCCCTAACATGCTCAAACACAAAACCCTCCTTAACTTGCCTCAAAACTAGGGCTTCTTGGTTCTTGGCCTTCCACACACTTCCAAAACTTATTTATTGACCCTACACCATTAGGAAAACATATTTATACTATTTCAACTCAAAAACATACCCCTCCTTCAGGTATATCTTCCACTGCTATACCCTAGCCTCCAACTTCAAGCACTTTTCACAGTCAAATCTTGGTGTACACCATAGTATTCATCTCTCCTGCACATTATATTGTTAGTACAGTATGGTACATGTTAAATATGATTCATTTCACAAGATACAATCATAATCTCCCATGAAATGGATCATTCATTCATTAAAAACTCTCAAAACAAGTGCAAAAATCTGTCTTTTCCTGTAGACAGTCAAAAAAATGTACAAGAATTGATCCCCTTTTCTTATCAATTAACAAGTAACTAAAAACTTCTAAAGCATCCAACTGCATATATCTTCAATATGAATCAAGTATTCATCAAAAGAAAACAATAAAATGTAAGAAAACTGTGTTTTTTCACTATTTCCATAAAACAATTCGTATAGTCCTTGCTCCAAATGCCCAACCTCTATACAAATGTTTATTTTGGGGTTATATACCCATTCCCCAACTGACCAAACTATTTTTCATTGATTTTCTTTCATTAAAGTGACTAAATCTCCTAAAACCCATTTACCCGACTAAAGTGGAATTCAAAAGTTTGAATTTACAAACTTGAAATTTATTAAATTCTACCACCTAAAAACTATTGGATCTTCAATATCCAACCTTATTTGACCTAATTAAATTATTAGATTACTAATTAAACCCATAGAACATGACCATTCCATTTACATAGCATTTTGGTCCTAGGGTCCTTATCAAGACCCTTAGGATAGTTGACTCCTTCCAAGTTATTTCCCATTTCAAAAGCCATTATAGGCTTCAAAAGATTATAATTGATGTTTTGATTTACTTGGTAGGTCCTTCTGACCCCTGCACACTCTTGACCCCTGAAGTATTCCTTGAAGGTCTTGGGTGCTCCTGCACCACCTAATAATCAAGATTTTGTGTTTGATTTGTGGACACTTTTAGAGTTTGCAAGATCTAGGTTCAATTTGAATTTTTTTGATTTGTATGATCCTATTTGATTCAGGTTTTAAGACTCTATTGGGACTGTGGAAAATATTTCTGACTGATAAAAACTTGAGTTTCTAATGTCCGTAATCTGATAGATGTTTCTAACAACTCTCTATTTTTTAGTTTTGTGGATGCACTAATAAAGAGGGATAAGAGCTAAAATAGACATTGTATGCACTAAAAGATCT
>VDFB02288660.1:0-34403 GCA_007258455.2 Sequoia sempervirens
TCCTCGAAATTTAAGTGCTACAACATTGAAATTTCAATTTTTCACCAAATAGATATTTTTTAAAAATAAACGTAGTAGTTTAGAAACTAAATTAAATTTGCTACAGATTCTATTGTTACATATTTTTGAAATAATATAGATAACTTATTCAAATTTTTATGTCAAGTTGCCTAACTTTGATTTTTTTGAATTTTTAGCCACTTAAGGACCTATTTTTTCCATGATGATCCTTCACATACCTGGAACACTAAAACCCACAAACAGAGTTCTATGAGGCAATCTTCACATTGAAAAAACTCCAAGTTGTTTTGGATGTGAACTCGCGAGGTCATGTGGGGGATGCAAATTAGAGAATTTGGGATCATCTTCTTTGGTCAAATTTGCTTCTTAGGGTCATGCAAAAAAATATGATGCAAAATCTGTTAGTGGAGAGCTTCTTGAGTTTTTTTGTTAATAACAACCTTGGGGATATGACAACCCGCAGACAGAGTTCTGTTGTTGAATCTCCGCAATGGCTTTATAGTGGGAAAATTTTGGATAAGTAAATTTTAGCATGTGGGGAAAAGGATGGAGAATCATGCTTGATCATCCTACTTCAAAATTTCATCACTTTGTGTATTGTGAGGGTTTGGCATGTGGGTGTCATGCATGTGGATGTCATCAGGTGTTTTGTAGTTGTGAAACAACTTTAGGAATATGGAGATCCGCAAGCGAAGCTCCACATGGGAAATATCAGAAAGGGTTTGAGATTTGGTATACTGAGTTGGACTTCATCCAAGAGTCCATTTGGCATGTAGGAGGCAACAATGAAGTAGATTAAGTCACTTAGACAATAGTTGATGTAGTGCAGGAAAGGGCAGGGTGAAATCCGCATGGCGGAAAGCTGTTAGAATTTGATCATTAGCAACAACCATGGTGGTATGATGATCCACACATGAAGACCCACCAAGAAAACCTCGCACGAGATAAAGACTTAGCTATTTTAGGAACATTTTTGATCAAAAAGTTTATGGTGAATAGATGGGCAGAAGCCACCAACTAGGAGGACGACGAGACTTTGACATTAGGACCCAGGCTAAGCTAAACGGACCTTCGTACGCAGAACCCTGCATGGAGGAGCCTGCAAGGTCTTTGATTCAAAATGATGGCTTCTCTAACTCTGACAGCCTAAAAGGATTGATAATTCATGTGTGAGTACATGGGACATAGGAGCTATCATTGTCAATGCCGTTTGAAAATGACACCCTAGAGATGGGTTTCCTTGAATGAAAATCCACACCATTGCAATGTTTAAGGGTTTTGAAACTTAGGGTTTAATGTCTTTGATGAGCTGGGACTTTAGTCATAACACTTGTCGAACTTAATTTCATGGATTTTAATGATTTCGACAACTTAGAAAACCTAAATGTATGACCCCTAACAAATTTGACAACACAGAAGTGAAAAGGGGCGTTCAAATACATACCTTCAGTCGAGTGAATGGAAGAGGTAGTTAAACTCGAGCCCTTAAACTTTTTTGTGCATGCAACAGTTCTTCTCTCCTCAAATTTCAAATAACCAGGTGAAAATGATAGGTCAGAGCTTTCTCATATTTATAGACACTAGCGCCATCAATGCGGGTATTAATTGTAGGCTTTTCTAAATGTGCATGAGAGGGTATGAGTGCAAAAACCCAATAGGCAGAAGCCGCGGGGGAAAAGTCTATGCGAAAAAATGGTAGGCAGAAATAGTGAGCGAGAAGTCTTCTGCGGAATGGTGGAGGGAAAATTTTGTAAGGAACAATGTGTTGGAGATGAAAATCTTTAGATAGAAACCTAAAACATGAATCCTGCAGATGGTGAAAGATAGCACATATTCTGCATGGCAGAAACCCGCAATGATTTTGTCGCAAATGCTCGAGACCTCCCAAAACTTTGGAAAATGACAGAACATGGTAAGATCTTGCTAAAACATGATAATTCTCCAACATTAAGCAAGGATCATGCTTAGAATATTGAAAAACGTTACTAACTTATGTATAAAGAGAGAGATGGATTCACAATTTCCAATGAAGAAGTAAAGGATCTAGTTGTTCAAATGCTTCTAAAACCCATGGCAATGTAATTTCTTAGGGTGAAAGTTTATAATTGTGTCCCTTATATAAAATAAATGGCACAAAAATATAGATTTCCAACTTGGAGTGTTCAAAAGGAACAAAAAAATTTTAAATTTTAAATTTGATATATATTAAAGAAATTTGAAATTCTTAGTGTATTTTATGTTTCTATTTTTAAACTATTTTAAAAATTATTGAGATATAGATTTTTTAAATTTATTTAAAGAATATTTAAAAAAATAAAAAATGAGGTTGATGTGATGTGACTTCTAATAAAGTAATTTTTAGATTTTTTGTTTAAATTTTTCTCCATGCAGTTCACTTGAACATCTAGTGCCTGGAGGAAAAAAATGATGTTAGATTAATATTTATTATTTTAATATTTTTTAAATTCAAGGTCACTCAAAATATGTAGCTTTTATGGGATACAACTTTATGTCTAAACCATTTATGATTAAAAAATAAATTACACCCTTTTGGAGAGGATTCTCTCTTCTAGTATATCATATTTTCCTTAAATTATGAAAATACATTTAGTATTTGTTTAAAATTTTAATCAACATTATGTTTGATTATGATGATCTACATGTAGTAAATTTAAATTAATTGATAATAAAATTAATTAAAATATTAATAAAGATACATGTTCAAACTATAGGCTCTAAGCTCTTTAAGAGGGTATTCTCATATATTTTCATGAAAATATCTTTGGTTGGAGAAATATGTAGTTGAAGATATATTTTTGATGATTTTTTGTAAAAGAGGGGCTAGGCTACCACATGGGCTGCTAGTTCAATAGTTTTGGACAAAATATTTTTACATTTTTTGGTTGAAACCCTGTCGTATAAAGTGAACCACCGGAAATGAATCCTACAATGCAGATTTCCGAGGAGTTAGAGAGGCAAGCAAAGGAAGCAACAAGGGAATTGGAGGAGGAAGCAGATGACTACCATGAACACCTAGAGCACCAACATTTGAAAATTGATAAGGTGGTGCATGAAGGAGAAGAAATGGAGTCCTCCGAAGGTGATGAAGAAGAGGATGACACCGAATATATTGTACAAACCTTTGATGTAGACTTTGAAGAGGAGTTGGCCCAACAACCCAGAGATGCTGGAGAGGAAGTAGAAAGACCACCTTCTGAGGAAGAAAAGGAATCGAGTGACAAAATGGAGGAAAACACTGAACCTCCAACTAGGGAGCAAGAAGAAATCCCCAAGCATGATGAAGAAATGCCTCTCTTGGAAGAGCAAGAAGAGAAAGAAAAGAAGGAACAAGAAGATGTGCCACCTCAGTAGGAGGAAGAGGAAAATAAAGAAGAAGATAAACTTGAAGAAAAGTCTAAAGCTAATAAGAGCCTAGAAACGGAATAGCCTGAGGAGCATGAGAATGATGAAGAAGAAGGAAAGGAAACTAAAGGGGAAGACAACCCCAAAGAGCATCCAGTACCTCCAAGTCCCCACGGAAGGAGACAATATTTATTTGGGAATCTAATGAGGAGAAAGGAAGAACAAAATGAGAGGCTCCGGGAAATAAATAAATTGAGATCCAACACACTTGTGAGGAAGAAAGAGGTCATGAATCAGCGAAGGGGAAATATCAGATGCCTGAGTGGCTTGAGCAATAGTTGGGAAAGAAAACCCAAACATTAAAGGATCCAAGGGCAAGGCTGGAGGCCATCTTGGCCCAAGATCAGATAAGCACAAAGAAAGAAAGGGAGCTTAAAGTTAGATCCAAACTAACCATGGATGCTTCTGGATCTAGGACTGTGAAAATTTCCATGCCATTTGTGGGTGAAGAAGGGGTAGGCTATAACATCTCCACCATCAACTTGGGGACAACCACCAAAGAACAAAAAATAGATCATCTCCAAGAGTTCATTGCCACAGTGGTACATTAGATGCACAAGGATAAGATCTCCAAGGAAGAATTGAAAGAACAAGTGGCTGATTTAATGACATATATCCAACAATGGTCATTGATGGGAGAGCTTCCTACCACATCCTTGGTGCCACCACAACTACTATCCAAAGAGAAAATTGACAAGCTTGAGAAGAGAAAGAATTCGACAAAGGTCACAAAAGATTGGTTCGGGAAAGTCCTCTACAACAATAGTATGGGCTTGAGACATGTAGTAAGGACTGCCAATATGTTCTTGGAGGTGCTAAGAATACTTGAAGGTACAAGGATTTTTTTCACTGACTTCCCCAATCTATACAAAAGCACATACCCCAAACTTGAGGCCATACTCAAGATACTAGATAGACTATGGGAAAAGGAGCTTAATTTGGTAAAAGATGACCACTGGCTCATTGAAACATGGAAGCTAAGCCCGGATCATCGAAATGAGGCATTGGAATGGGTGTTCCATGAGGTAGAGATGGACATTGATTGGGCTAAAGAAGTCACAGTAGATTGTACATAATATTTGAAGTTGTTGGCAGATCTTGATATGCCCACAAGTGAGCTAGATGCAGATAAATTAGAGTCATACTTCCAAAAGAAGTTGGAAAGTTGAACCATAGATGCACCAACACCCGATTTCCTGGGCTTCGTTGGACAAGTCTTTTCAAAGTCCGAGCAAGTAATGAAGAACACACCAAAGTATGACAAGGATTGGGATACCCTCATTAACAAATCAGGGAAGCCTGATTTCCATGTAATGCAATCAGATATATTGGAACAGAGCATGCTCCAGGCATTAATCTTGAAGTTTATAGAATATGCCACAATCAAGAAGAGAAAAGGAAATCCGGTTATTGAGGATGAGTTCCTCACAAAATAGCTGCAACAAAAGGGAAATCAGCAAAAGAAAAATTTCCTACAGTGTTGTCATATGAGGAAAAAATAGGGAAAAGACAAGAATGTAATTTTAAATTATAATATATTTGGGGGTAGGTGAAACCCTAGTTTGTAGTGAATCTTGGCCACATAATGAAAATCAATCTTGGCCACTCATTTTGCTTTTTGAGCACTATAAATAGGGGTTCTCCTCTCATTTTCAAGAGAGAGTTGAGTTGTTGTAAAGGCATGCTGCAAAATTTTTAATAGAAGTTCATTGGTTTTTGGTGGATTCTTGAGTTTCTATTGCACGTTACACGGTTCATCTCCCATAGTTATTTGATTTAGATAGATTTACTTTGTTGTTCTTCATGTTTTAGTTTGCTTTGGTAGAGTAGTTGATGTTGTTCAATGATTGTGTCACATTCTGCTATGTTGATGCTTTTGTTGTCCATACTTTTTGTTGATTACTGATGGTAGATAACTGTGTAAAGTTAGTATGTGCATAAATTAAAAGTTGATCCAAACTTCTATCTTTTATTCATGCAAGTTTATGGTGAATGAATGGTTGAATATTTGTAGTCCTTAGAAGCTTGCACAAGTTTCATGATACTGTGAGTTTATCTGGTTAAGTGAGATTATGTTTTGAGAAGGCTGTCCACAATAGAACCCTCCATGATCACTATTCATTGTTAGTTTTAGACCTAGGAACCTCTTCTCTTCCCTACCTTTTTCCTTTTTTAATAAACAACCTATGTTAAGGTTCGTTGCACATTGTAAAGCCAAATCTAAAGCTAAAATAGGAGTTTAGGATTGTTGTTCGAACCTGCAGCAAATCGCACATTAACTTCCCATCTCAGGAACTCCATTTTAAAATTCACCTCACCTCCATCCAAACTCTGTAAGCTGCCCTGTGATTACCAACAAAATCAAATCAAACACCAACTTAGAAATTCCATGCACGTCATGAGCTAACACCCGAGAGACCTTGGGGTGATTTTCAACAACTTTTTGTTGGAGATTTCCTTTCAAGAGATGTAGCACACTTATGCACTGCCTGTGTTGAGAAAGTGCATACAACATCCATCAACACTCTTTAACGCATGGATACATTTGAAATGGCTTCTAGTTCAAGTGTTTAATGGAAAAATAACATAATAAATTAGACAAACTTGTATACCTTAACCTTCTTGGCTTAATACTTTAGGCTATACATGGATTGATCAAGGAGAAATTTTTGATTCCTAGGAATTCTTTTTTTTTCCTTTTAGGCTTCATCATTAACATTATGGCAAGTTGTGAGTTAGGTGGATTTTTTTTGGCTTATTAGATCAATAAGTCACTCTCCCTTATAATAAAGTGTTATTTTTTCTCTAGAGTTCTAGCTATACCAATCATATTTATAATTCATGTTGAGTGCATTCCAAATCTTCTTATAAAAAGTTACAAAAACTCATATTTTTTATGGGATTCAACAAAAAAAGGTAAATACTTTCAAATAGTAAAATAGGAATTTAATTTCCTTCCTGATGATTTTGGTTTGCTCAATGTCATTGATGAACATTGGTAAGGTACAACCTTGTGTTGTACATGGATAATTAGATCCATGGAGGGTAATAAATTTTTTGATTTGGTTTGGTAGGGTATGACCTTGTTTGTAAAATTTTACTCTCTTTTCTAGATGTACTATTTATAGTAATTTTATATGTATCCTAAATCTCTAATTTGTTCAAATTTGTTAATGAAAATGCAAATACACACTAATAAAGTTGCACTTGAAGTGGACCACCTACTCCTACTTCTTAACCACTAAATAATACATCTTGTATAGTTGTTAGATATTTGCTAACCTCTTCTTCCAATAACAGTCTATCCAATCTTAAAGGGTGCTAATGTTATAAGATTCAAAATGATCTTTGGAATGATTCTCGTGATTTGCATGCTTCTTATCACAATGCTCCTAGATGGTCTCCAACTTTGAATCAACTTTTAACTTCATCCCATCATATAAGTGTCTCCAATTGGCCAAATAGTTACAATTTTTCTCATTTACTATTGGTTATCTCTCCTCCCAAGACTACTTATTACCCTCCTAGGTGCAAAATGAAAGGGAAAATAATGGTTCTCTTACAAGTTAGGAGACGATACTAGATGACCCAGATAATCGTGATGTGTGGAAACCAATAATTGTGATGTACGCCTCCTGCTACTAGATCCATGGTCTTATTACTTAGCATCTTTATGTTTCTTTCTTTTCATATATATTTTTAAGACTCCAACTTACATAAACTATGGGATGTAACTTTCTCCACCCATATATTTTTAAATATAATGTATTTTTTAAAATATTATACAATTAATATAAATGATACCTTTTGTTTAAATTTAAATTAATAAATCTAATTATTGAATTTTTTTTGGTTAACACTCAACTCTTGTTATAAAAGGCCATCAAAGGCTTTTTAGCGGTGTACAATTCTTTCAATGGCTCTTTTCTCTGTTTCTCCCTCTTTTTTGAGCTCATGCTTAAAATCTTCTCCCTGCCATTATGTCAAGCTTCTCAATAAAAAAATTCCAAGCTTGAGCAGGAGGCGACTTAATCCTTTCATTAATAAGGCTTCGACCTCCACTGATGAAACTCCAATCAGGCGCACAGGCAACCATCATCCCAACTTGTGGGATGATGATTTTATAAAACCTATTCAAGAGCAGCCTTATGAGGCAGGCTAATTTCATTTTATGTCATTTTTACATTCTTTTCTTCTTCCTCTAGTTTTTAAGATGATGATATGAACTGGAATGTGGGGGTTTTACAGGCTTCTCATTACATGGAGCGTGCTGAGAGGATTATTGGGGAGATCAAGGACATGTTCGATGCATTGCCTACAGCAAAAAATGGTAACTCTTTTGCAGAGAATGCATTTGAGCGGCTTGTCATGGTGGATAAAGTTCAACGTCTCGCAATAGATCGACATTTCCAAAATGAAATAACAGAAGCACTTGATTATGTATACAGGTTTGTTAAAACTTTATGATAAATATGAATTTTTTTTATTCTATGATCTTTAAGAATAGTTTTAGACAATCTTGTAGGTTTGATTTAAATAGCATACTCTACTTTTTGGCTTGTTTACATGGTTCATTTGAAATCACACTGTTTATGGAGAAGGTAGTGTAATTTCAGATGAGCCATCTAAAAAAATCAAACTTCGCTGATAATTTACAAGAAAAATATAGAATAGTATATTTGGTTGGGGGTTTGGCTTAAACAACACACTCTAAGTTTTGATTTGTTTAGGTGGTTCAATTGAATCATGTGGACCTCCAGAAAAGCTAATGTAATTTTAGATGAATCATCTAAACAGATCAAAGCTTAGAATGTGCTGTTTAAACCTGACAAATAATGTATCAATTTTTTTTGAAAAATACATACATTTTATAATATTTTAAGTGTTAAAATTTTCTGATTGTTTCATAAACAAAGGTATTGGAGTGAATGCCATAAAGATCTCAATACCACAGCCTTGGGACTTCGAATCCTTCGACTGAACAGATATCCTGTTTCTTCAGGTAATTGGTTGTTTAATTTCTCCTGTTTAACAGCTGTTTGTACTCCTCTGCTCATTCCTATTGTTTCTTTTTTATTGCTTACGTCTTCATTTTCGCCAGGCGCTTGGGAACAGTCCTTCAGTAAATAGCAGTTTAATTCATTATCATTTAGGCTGTTGCTCTTGTAAATTCCTAGCTTCACATTGTGTTACTGTTTTTGGGAAGAGGTTTAAAAATAAAAGAAAGTTAACTTTTAGAAATTGACAAAAGACACCTGGGAAACCATTCGGTCAATGATTGACCAAAGCAAGTAGTTTTTCATAGTTCACCACTTTTGAAAAGCTTTTGAACCCGCAATCTCCTTTTTAAAGGATTTTGTCTTGTCGACTGCACTGTCATTTTCTATTGATTGGACAACCTGCCACTTTCATTAAAAAAATTGGTCAACTCGGTTCTTCACTTAAAAAATTGGCATCTTATCCACAAAGTTTTAGACATGTTTGTTTTTAATTTATTTTTGAATTTGATTTAGCAATAACATATTGGTCGATATAATGGCAGATGTGTTAAAGCACTTCAAAGGAAATGATGGGCAGTTCTTGTGTCTGTCAACTCAATCAGAGGAAGAGAAGATTGGAAGCATTCTAAATCTGTATAGAGCTTCACTAATTGCTTTTCCAGAGGAGAATGTAATGGAGGAGGCTAAAGCCTTTGCAACAGCATATTTAAATCAAGCTCTACAGAAAAGTGATATATGTTCCAATCTTTCACGAGAGGTGATGGTGATGAGAAGCAATGAAATTTTTAACTTTTATATGCTATGGGGACCCACTTCATTTTAAGTCCTAACCCAGAATTTTAAGATGCAGATAAAGTACAACCTGGAGTTTGGCTGGCACACAAATCTGCCCAGAATCGAAGGAAGGAAGTACATGGACATATACGGCGGAAACAAATCTTGGACAGAGTAACGGCATTACTTTTCAACTGAGTTTTCCTTTTACTTCTCATGTTTCTATACGAAACTTTTGCTTTGAAAGCAAATGTGCAAGAATTTTATCTGGGCCCATTAGTCACATTGATTTGTAATTTAAGCAAAAAGAAACAGGAAAAGAACTATTAGTTCAATTTTTTAGAAAAAAAAATTGAAAAGTTGTGAATTGATTGTGCGTTGTTAAATTATTTTGAATTTTCATTGTGTAATTATTTTTTATTTTTTATTTTTATTTTTTTGAGTCACACTGATTGTTCGTTGCTTTTCTATCACTAACTCATTTTTCAAACCTATCATATTTATTAATTTTCTAAGAAATTGAATACTTGTGATAGTTTTGTAAAATATTCATACTTATACTGAAAGGTGAAATGATTTCCTTGTGCTTTTCAGGATGGCTGGTAATAAAGAACTTCTAAATCTTGCCAAATTGGACTTCAACATCATGCAGTCAGTCCATCGCCGAGAGCTTGAAACACTCTTAAAGTAAGTTGATTGAATGCAATCATTGCTTAAAGTAAGTTTTGTGAGGTGAAAGCAAACAGCAACTCTGTTGAGCAACTAAAATATCTGTTACTGTTATATATTTTAAGTTTTTTGTTTTTTTAATGAAGTTTGCAAGTCTTTGAAGTGGGTTTAGCTCTTTCATTTGAATTTTTATTTCAGAATTTTACGTTAACAAGTAATTTATTATGTATTTTCTGTGTTATGTTGGTCGGCTTTACAAGTAATTGAAACTGATATATGTGTTAATCTTATGTTTAGATGGTGGAAGGATTCAAATTTGGCTCAAGTTGACTTTGCTCGTCATCGACATGTTGAATATTTTGCTCTAGCATGTGCATATTGTATAGATACTAAATATTTTTCATATAGAAGTGATTTTGCAAAGATTTGTGCTCTTGCAACCATTATAGATGATATCTATGATACCTATGGAACTATGGATGAGATTAAACTCTTTAATGAGGCTTTTAAAATGTAAGTATATTAATTATTTATATTTTTAATTTTTAGAAAATAAAAATAATAATAAATTATTGATATTTTTAATATTAATAAATAGTACTTGATATTGAGGTTAAGTAGACATTATTATATTTTAGTAATAAGTACTAATTTATTGTATTGGCATGCTTGTCTCTTAGGTGGGATCCTTCTCCTCCAAACAAACTTCCTACAAAAATTAAAATTGTATATAAGGCATTTCACACTGCAGTAAATGAAAATGCGCAAATGGTAGAGAAGACTCAAAGACGAGACATGCTCCCCTATGCACGCAAAGTTGTATGAATTTGAATCTATTACTCATAATTTTTTTATACGATTACTTACTTCATCACTACACCATGCATAATCTATTGGACCAAATCTCATAATTACCTTTGTGCAAATGTTATTTTTTGGTTTGATTTTTTTCATCTTGCAAATATTTATAAGATTTATAGGTTTGATTTTGACCCCAAAGCTATATAAGTATAGCTTCACTAGTTATGATTGGTCAAAGAAATATGTTTTTTTGTTTTACTTAGTTGTTTGTCCAAATGTTATTCTTATTTTTCTTATGTATTATTTTAATTAGAATTTCCATTAAAGTGGTAACATAGCTTTGAAAGATGTTTGTATTTTTCTTCTATGTTTATACTTAGATTTCTTCCATTTATTTTACAAAAAAATACTCTTTATATACAATGATCTTTATTAAAATATGTTCTAATATGTTCAAATTTACTTATTTTTCAACGTGTTTAAATTATTTTAGGCTTTGATTTTAATGTTTTAATGATTTTCTTTACTAGTTTTCATATATAAGTTAACAAGATCTTACATGAAAACATTAATCCATCTAAATGAGATTTTTGTTTGCTTGCACAGTGGGAACATTATCTTAAATCCATTACAAAAGAAGCTGAGTGGCTTGCTAATGGGTATACACCGAGTTTAAATGAATATTTAGAAAATGCTACAGCCAGTTCAGGGTATCGTGTAACTACAGTGCAACCTATATTAACATTAGATGCACTTCTTCCAGATAACATTCTTCGAGAAATGGATTATCCATCAAGGTTCAATGAACTTTTATGTTTATGCCTTAGGCTAAAAGGTGATACTAGAAACTTTAAGGTATGTAATAATTTTTTTGTTCATAATATTAGATTTATATGTATACCAAAAAGCATGTTGGTTTAATTTTAAGTCCAAATTAATTTTATTTATAAATATAATACTTGGTTTTGAAGGCTGAGGCAAATCGTGGAGAATTAGTATCGGGCATATCATGTTATATGAAGGACCATCCTGGATCCAGCGAGGAAGAAGCTTTGGATTACCTCAAAGGTTTGTTCCAAAAACGACTCAAAGAATTAGATTGGGAGTATCTGAAACCTGATAATGCTCCGACTTTAAGCAAGGATCATGCTTATAATATTGAAAGAAGTTACCAACTTATGTATAGAGAGAGAGATGGATTCACAATTTCTAATAAAGAAGTAAAGGATCTAGTTGCTCAAATGCTTCTAGAACCTATGGCAATGTAATTTCTTAGGGTGAAAGTTTATAAGTGTGTCCCTTATATAAAATAAATGTCAACGTGCATGTAGTGCCCCTCCCATTTGCATCTTGTTAGTGTGAGATCGGTGTTTTAGCTTCACTGTTTCCTCGTGATTGTTGTGGTGATTATTTTATGGCCCTAAATGGTGTGTATGAACCACCACATGTTCAAGATCATATTCCTCAACATGAAGATTGTTTGCATTTTGTACATTTACAATTGGTTTATCGTTATGCGTTAGTTCAGCGATATGCATTTTTTATGCTATGATTAAACATAATCTTGATGATTGATGTTCAAAAGAAATGATTTATATGACAAATATATAGATGTTATTTTATGCTTATTCTATTGGACCCCGTTGGGATGATTATGTTGTGCTTTGATTATATATGCATTGAGCAGTTATCTTTGATATGTGTTGAATGATTATAAGTGCAAAGCTATTTCTCCACCTAGCTACACAAGTCTAATTTATTCTCTAATGATGTTTAATTAAGAGTTGTCACAGTGGGCCTCCCTCTCCATTCCTCGACCGTACTCGAGTCGATTATGGTATGTACATCATATTTGACCTTATGTGAACCTGGATTTGAGTTAGGAGTTATTCTACAATCCTCATGTATTGTGAATGCCTTGTGAATGTCTTATTTAATTAATGGTTTAAATTCTATGTTTTCTGCAAATAAAATATTAGGAATTTAAACGATTCTTATATTTATTATTGAAATATTCTTTGTGTTTCAAGAAAAGGGGAAAACAAAATGAAAGTTGAAATGAAGTTAAGTTGTTTAATTATAATGTGAAATTTTAGTGTGTTGAGAATTTCAAGTTATGTTTGATTAAATATCATGTTTAAATTATGATTTCCATAAATTAATTGAGTATATGCTTATATGGATTTAAATGATGAATTTAATTGTTGATTGTTAATTAAGAATGGATTTAAATGGCTATTTGGATTTTAGGAAAAATTGAGGGAAATGTAATTTAAATAAATGGAAAATAAAATTGTATTGTTTTAGTTGAAATTTGGAATTTAAGGTTAAATATGAAAGGGGTTTTATATTTTCAACATGTAATTTTATTTTGGGGAGAAATCTTGAGAGAGAAAAACCCTCTTTTGAGTGAAAAATTGATTTGTTGATTGGGAGTGCATTTGGTGGCAAAATTTGACAAGGATAGACTTGTTGGGTTAGGAATTGGTAGGGGATTGTGCTTTTCGATCCTTGTGAGCTCTCGTTTGGCATGTGCGATGTGCTCTTCATTTTAAAATCAAATTGTGGTTGAGGTATTTTGCTTGATTTAATTAATTTACCCAATTTATTTTAAATTTTGAATATTGGAATAGGATTGGGGAAGTGCAATATCCTCTCAACACAATTCATTTTATAAAATTACACATCCATTTCATTGTTTAATTAAATTTTTGATATTTTTCAAAATATGGGGTTATAATGCCCAAATTTTTAGGAAATACATGAAAAGTGTTCATTTTATGTGAAATAGATTGCCCCTAGTTGATAGAAATGTGTTCTTAATGGAATTTTTGTAGCATAACACTACTAAATTTCTCAAAAGATGTAAGATCCCTCAAAAATGGCTAAGTTTTAGCATATGAAGAGAGGAGTGATGGATGGATGGTTGAGATTGAGTGGGAGAGGATCAATGGCTAGGAGTAAATGTGACCTCTCAAGCCATGATATTATGCTAAGTGGTATAATGTGAGGTCTTGAGAGGAGGATTGGTACTTGGAAGGTACCTCAGAAAATGGGGAAGATCTTTGTCATAAAGGTATTATTTTTCCAATATTCCTAAGGTATGGGATAGAAAGAAATAAAGGAATGTTAAATTCCTTAGTTGTACTTTTGGGAGGACCCATGTGGGGTTCCTTTCCCAATTTAGGGGGAAATCCTTAAAGGCTTAGATGATAAAGTATATGGATATTAAATTGAAATGGGATTAGCCCTTTCCTGATCTTAGGATTAGGAATGTGCAAGTGATTAGAGGGTGGGTTACATGAAGATTAGGATTAAAGGAACTATGGATGAGATTAAAATTTCTAACGAGGCTTTTAAAATGTAAGTATATATCACATTTTTTAATTTTTAGAAAATAATAATAAATTATTGATATTTTTAATATTAATAAATAGTACTTGAGATCAAGGTTAAGTAGACATTATTATATTTTAGTAATACATACTAATTTATTATATTGGTGTGCTTGTCTCTTAGGTGGGATCCTTCTCCTCCAAAAAAATTGTTGATGGGTGTTTTTGCAATTCTCAACACAGAAAAAACACAAGTGTAATGTTTCTCTTGAAAGGTAAAAATATGCAAACAAGTTTCAGATAACTACCCCAAGGTCTCTCGGATGTTAGGTCATGACTATGCAAAAATAGCTTAGTTGATGATGTGTGATTTGCTGGTAATCACAAGGGGCCTCTATGGTTCATGAAGCATGGAAGTTTTTGGGTTTGTAACCGAGTTTAAGAGTTCTAGAAATAGTGAACAGTAGCAACACTTTTATGAAAATAGTTTGAAACTCATTTTATTCATCAAATTTCTCATGACTATGATGCTGGAATTATGTGTTTCATTTAGATTTAAAAGAAAGAGCAAAAGGTTTAAGGGTTTAGAAATTATTCTAAATTTAAACATCAACAAAAATAACCAGTGCTATAGTAGGTAGACTTCCCAAACCGAGTTTTTCTTAACCAAGATAATTCCACAGTGTCATAAAACTAGTGCCATCTTCTAAGGTTCTTTGCAGATTTTTCAGACTGTGACATTCACCTATTTAGCATGGAAATGCAATTGAACTTAAGTGCAACAAGTGAACAAGTTCAGAACAACTTTACACAACAATTTATCATCAATAAATCACTAAAAGTATGATCTGGAATTGCATCAAATACTATAACATGCAATCACCATTAAAGGTGAACATGAACTAACAAGCTGAAAATGAACTTAAACAATAAATAAGCTAACTGAAATAAACATGGAGGTTGAATCATGCACACATAATGAGTAATACACCAAGAAACCATCAAATTTCAATGCTTTTCTTATATATTGCTTCATAATGTCTTTTACAACACCTCATCTCTCTCTGCAAATGAGAGGATGCCCCTATTTATAGTTTTCAAAAAGTAGAATGAATCGTCAAGATTAATTCACAATGAATGACTTAGATTCATTCAAACTTAGGGTTTTCACACACCCAATATGAGTACAAAATTTACAATACTGAAAAGTGGAAAATTATTTGGTTTCTTCTTCTAGGGTTTAGGACCTAAAAGAAGGACAATTTTCACTAACTTTCACTCAAGAACAAACCCTCGAGATATTAATGCAAAGGAGAAAGGGACCTTGCAAGAGGGTTGTTCTAGGGGTTGAATGTTAACTAATTAGGGGTTCACCACCAAGTTAAGAATTTGTAAAGATAATGAAATGCAAGATGCAACACTAAACCCTAATTCAATGCAATGACTTATAAAATGACCTAGAAAAGTGAATGAAACAACACAAAAAACTACAAAATAGAATGTGTGCACCTGGAAATCTAGAGATGGTTGGATGGAGGTCTGAAAAACTAGAAAATTTGACTTTAATGTTGACTAGGACTCATTCTCCAAGTTGGGTGAATTAGTCTAGATTCTGGAAAACTGTGCGGGAATAGGAATCTACCAAAAGGGTATATGATCTACAAGAATCTAAAATTTGTCTGGAACTGGGACTCATTCGCCAGAAGTGGCAAATCAGTCCATTTAGGATTTTTTGAAGCTTCAAAGTCTATTCCTTCTCTTCTTTGTCTTCTTTGTCCTTCCTGATTGATTCGCAGGTCAAAAAATTTGATTTGTAATTAGTAGGTCTTCTCCAATGTTCTTCAAGACTTGATGACAACTTTGACAATTTTTCTCCAATCTTGCTGCTTAGGAAATATGCAACCTAGAACTGAAAATCACACAGAAAGGAGAGAGGAAAATGTTGTTGGGTTAGTGGATAGGGGTTTTCCTTGGTCAAACCCTATTTTGGAAATCAATCCTTGAAATAAAATCAAATATGAATGGAGAATGATGAATGAACAAAGGACAATGTTGAACTCACCAAACCCTAGCAATGAAGTGCTACAAACATGTATGAGATGACTCCAATGGATTTAAATTTTGAATCTTAATTGGATTGGATAGATCTTGAATGGAATGCTTACTTGAATCACAAAATCCTACATCACAAATGTTAGCTCCAAAACAAACATGATGCATGAAATCCTTGACATGATGATTGATACTTGAATGCTAATCTAAAATGCTTGATAATTTTCCCTTGAATACTTGAGCACTTTTGTGAACTCCGGTTTTCTATACGAATGCTCATTCAACTTGCTAGGTGATCTCTTGAATGCTTAAGTGAAAATGAGTGAAAGAACCTTGTATTTATACTCAACTATGCAAGAATTCCTGAAATTACAACACTACAAGCCGATATTAGATCTAGGAGGATAAAATCCCACCAAAAATTTGAATTAATTTTGATTTTGGACCACATGGGACTAATTCACCCAAGGTGCCAAATGATTCCCATCAGACATAATGTATGGGACCAAATTTAATAATGCTTAGAAATGTGTGAAACTAGGTTTGAGACCCAAATTTAACCTAGGTGGGACTCATTCTCTCAAGGTGGAGAATGAGTCCCAAATCACTAAATCTGGGCCATCCAAGCCTAAAACACCTAAATTATGATTGGGTAATGATTTTTGCTGGGATTATCCTCAAAAAGATGCATTAAATGGGGCTTGTGGATGTAAAATAAGACCAATTAAAGCATAAATAAGCTCAATTATTAAAGAAAAGCCTAGAAACGTGTGAAAGTGTGTTACAACACTTCACAGGTGCTAATCATAATAGTGGTTTACAATTCTGAGAGGAGCGAATTTTAGCTGAAATCACATGTTTTTTAGAAAATATAGTTTAAACTTAAAATTCAATTTAAGGATTCAATTGAAGAGGGTTTGATCAAATCACCTTAGATCAAAACCCTTGGATAGAACATAAGCTACTTTTAAATATATACCTATAGAATCGTCCTTTACCTATCAAAATGCTGAGTAAAAATAACAAGTTTGTTTTGGGGATCAAATGAATTCATTTAAAATTTATTTCAAATGATTAGGTATTCCTCGAACAAGCTATCGATGAATATAATTTTAATATGTTTTGGTTTTGTTATGTATTTATTTTTAAGTTTTATTCTTTAGGTTTCATCGAAGAAATAAAATTTCTTTGTTCTTCACATGTGGAAAATGAAGATTATCAAAAAAAAAAAATTAAAAAATATAGAGTGCACCAGATGTTAGAGTCCTTGATCAACAAAAAAATTAAAATTAAATTTTGTATATACAAAAAAAGTTATGGATTATCTAGTCGTACGTTATTATGCAGTTGTAATTTGTTTGAATTTGGAAACTTGATTAAAAGAAAAAATATTCAATAAAAACTATAACCAAATTGGAAGCACTAGATATCATAGTTTCAAATCTAAATTCCCAGAAGAATTAAATTTTATCCTTCATGGAAAAAAGTTATGTGTTATGTAGGTGTGTGTCACTTTTTAAAATGTTGTTTTTCTGAAAAAATCATTTTTTGTGGGAGATGGAAAAAGTGAAATTTGATTTTAAAATTTTGAAAAAATAGTTTTAAAATCTACAAAAATTTGATGGAACTCTAGTTTGAACCATCTTTAAAATTCCTCCGCAGTTTAGCAGCTATAGGTGCCGAATGTGAAGATTAGTTAAAATAATAATTTAGGTGTCGGTTTGGTAAAAATTGTAAACCACTATTATGGGATCACAACACTTTAAAATAAGGCAGGATTAAGGTTAAAAAGAGGTTTATTAGGTGTAATTAATTAATAAGACCTTAGAAAAGTGTGAAAGTGAATTACAACACTTCACAACACTTGAACAAGGTACCATTCATGAACATCATTAGTTCACAAGGGCCCAAGACCTAATGTGAATGTGTCAAACACATTACAACACTAAATCAAGGCAACATTAGGTTCAATTCAACAAGGAGGGCCCAAACAAGTGTGAAATGTCCTTGACAACATTTTTCGACACTACAAATTATATTAAATTAACTATTCTTGTCTTTTCCCTATTTTTTCCTCTAGCCAATTTTGTCCTCTATCTGATTTTGTCCTATAGTTAATTTTGTCTTTTAGCTACTTTAAAAAGTATTTGTGTTCTATTATGGGATTTCCAGCTTCTTTTTACAATGAAGCATAATAGACAAACTTCCCTATAACAGCCTGGAGCTTATCCCATTATGTGAAGTTAGATTTGGTGACTCTAAAGATGATCCTTTTGAATTATTTCACCATTTTATCATGATGCCTTATACATGTATCTCCTTCCTGAACCATTTATTTCGATTCAGAGAAAGCCCGCGTGGAAAAATCCATGAAGTTCACTAGCAAAGTTTCACCAACTCCCTGTTCCATTCTTTTGTGGAATTTGTGCTTTACAACCTCACAATCCAACTCCTGGGCTGAAATCTTGTATCCTGTAACCAATTCTAAGAGGTCATCACTCTTGTCCAAGTGGGAAACAACAAAGTCATGGACAACATCTAATTAAATTAAAGATTTTTTCAGGACCCCTTTTTTTGAATTCACAATTAAATAACCATGCATTGGGCAACCCACGATCCTCTTTTGAAAGAGATAAAACCTTTTCCCAAACTTTTGCAAATAGCTTTAGAATGCTCTATAATTTGAGGTTATGTGATTTTGTAAAGATCAGGGAAATCTTTACATGTTTCTGCCTCTTTCTCAACCTCCCTTTGTAAAACCAAATAATGATTATGCATTCTGACTGCATAATGGATGCCCTTATTTCCCATGTCTATCACCCTTTTGAACCATTTTGATGTGGACTTGGACAATTCTTCATTCTTTCCATTTTATTGATCTCCTCCTTCGATAGCAAAGGGGGTGTTGGAGATTCCATTAGGGCTTCTTTCTTGAATGTGGTCCATTTCTGTATAAAGGCAATCAATTCTACCACCTGCGCTTTCGACTCTTCCTTTGTGGCTTGATATTTTTCTAGTTGTTACAAGATTGTAGAAACAGACCCTTGGAAGTCATTTATTTGCTGGGCTCAAGAGGTGAGATCTAGATTGATGGTCGTGACTTGGTAATCCTTGGCTTGAAGGGTCCCTACATCCTTGTTTTCAATTGAGGTGGCAACCTACAATATACGAGATCTTGACACATCTGTTGTAATGTGAGACCCGACCTTCAGTTTCTTCTTTTCTCGTGTCTTCACTTGGGCTTGGGCCAGTATTGGCTACAAGCGAGCCTTAGGGTCTGGAAGTATAGGAGTCTTTCTTTTCAGTTGCTGCTCTAGCCATGAGGGGATTTCTATTGGATGGTTTTGGGATGTAGTGTTGAATTCATTATCCCCTTCCTCTTGAACTTTTAAAATATCCTCCCCCTCATGCCTAGGAGAATCTTTGATGTTTTTTTCTTCCTTTTCTTGGTCCTCCTCTTACATTATTTATTTCTCTAAGTTGCCAGGCTCAACAAATTCTGCATTTCTTTCATCAGTATTTTCTTCTCCTTGGACTGACTCATCTTTCCTTTCATCTCCGCCTTTCTTCTTTTTATCCTGTTCTTCTTCCAGAGACACTTCTTCATTCTGTAGGCCCTCATCCTGGCTAGCTCCTAGGAGTTCATCATTTTTCTCCACATCGATCTCTGTATCAATTCTTTCCTCCTCGAAGTGATGCTCCTCTGGACTTGCCCTTTTATCTTCATGTTCTTCATTATGCTCATCCTCAAGCTCTTGATCTGAGGTATCTATATCATAGTGGGTGGAAAACCCACTCATTTCTCTATCCTTAGGTGTTTGTTGCTCTTCTTCGTCTGAAGCCACTTCATCTAAATCAATCCTTAAGCCCTCCTCAACATGCTCATAATAGTCATAATGATCGGAATCCTCAACATCCTTGGTGATATCCATCATTTCTTTGGGCTTCTCCTCACTTAGACTCTTCATCTCCTCACAGATTTGCATTGTGGCTTTCATTTTGGGTGGCTCGATGGGAGGTGGAGGGATAAGTAGTGAAGCAACAAGTTGAGCCATAAGAAATTTAGCTTGAGGATTCAAAATAACCCCTAAAAATTGGGGTGGCATATTTTGCAAATAAGAGACAAAAGTGTCGGGCAAGGAAATAGATGCCATAGAAGTTGTAGGCACATAAGGTGGAAAGGTAGAGAGAGTTGGTAATGGAGGCGGAAGCAAGGAAGGCAACAGAGGAGAGGAGGTTGACGAGGAGTTATCCACGACTATGGGAGTAGTCGGGGAAGTAGAGGTGAGGTGGAGGTGATTGTAGCCTCTCCTCTTCTTCCCATGGGGGCAAAGAATCTTCTTGTATTGTAGGCATACTAGGAACAAATGTTCCTATCTTCTTGGACTTCTTTGGAGGTCTTTGCTCCTCAACCATTTTTCTTGTATATACCTTTTTCTTGGGTTATCACTTTGATACTCGTTTTCTCTTCTTGGACTGAGTGACAGGTGGAGACTTAGGAGCCTCTTTTGTAGAGCATGCGCCACCCCCACTATCTGTCTCACTTTCTAGGTCATCCTCAAGTTCTTAAAATGTCAACTCAATGCCTTGTTGTTGCAATTGGGCTACTTGATCATCCAACCATTTCTTAGTCCTTTGCTCTACTAGGCATGTGATAGTATCCAAGTCCTTGATTTTCAGCTTAATCTAGTCAATCACTGACAATGGCACATTGATGAGAGCATTATATCTCTTATCAAGAACATTATCATCCTCAACCACTTGGTCAACGACTAGGAACAAATCAATAGATTTTACAAATTTTGTTGTCATTCTCTTATAATGTCTTCTTCTGACCTCATGGTCATCATCACAGTTGGCCCAAAAATCTTCAATATTGGGCTTGTGGGTGTATTGTCTTCCAACCTATTTCTTTAGTTTTCCTAGAGGGTCCAAGCCTCTCCTCTTTGTGTGTAGTTCCAAGTTGTACTCTACAAGCTCCTTTTCTGAATTTTCTACACATGGTGCAATGAGGCGTGAATAAAATCCTTGTCTAAATACAATGGGGTATGAGACCCCAACATGGTGCTTGTCTTGTAGCAATGAAAGGGCAGTCTGTAGCTGCCAAGTTAATTCCAACAAAATTATTTTGTCATTAGGATACCGGGGAAATCGATATGGGAACGCTAGGAATCTTGCGACCCTTATGTAAGTAAGTTTTGGGAATTGAATGAACCAATATCCAAAGTTCTTGACTAACACCTTCATGCTGTGAAACATTCTTCTATGGTAATTTTTTGACAAGGTCTAAACAATGTGCATTATAAAGGGATCATTGACCCGTCTATAGTCTTTCGTATAATTTCTATATTACAGTTGAGGGTAGCAATCATAGACAGGGGTCTGCCCCTTCATTCCCAATTGACCAACACAATCTAATCCTTTGTATGGAAAAGTGATTTCCAAAATATATACAATGTAGGAGGTCATATAGAACTCTTGGGTCTTCTTTACTACAACAAATTGTTCGTGTAGATTATCGCTGATTATTTTTTCCTAGTGAAATTTGGCTTCACCTCAGAGGATTTAGATTCTTCACTTGTACATCCACTCCTCGAAGATTGCTAAAGTGGGAAGCCCCATTACTCTACTTAGCAGTGTCACGAGGTCATTAACCTCCTCCACAAAGTCACTTCAATATAGATTTTGAGGTACTTTATTGGTGTTTCCCCTCATCTCAAGTAGCCATGTCTGATTTATAGTTTTTTGTATCTGGTGGGGTCTACTTTCCAGACATTTAGGGCATATTCCTTCTTGATTTCTTTCATCTTGTCAAAAAAAAGGATCCCAAATGTCTTTCTGATTGACATAGGAGTCAAGTCAGCCAACACCCTCCCATCTATAATGATTATTCTCCTAGTTTGTGGGTGGTAACATTCCCTGCACGCAAAGATCAATTTTGGGCTAATTAGAGCCAGAGGAAAGCCTGTTTCTTTTGCACTTTCGCTTCTCTTTATTCTCCAAGCCTCCCCAGTCTTTAGGCTGATCAAGACCCATTGCCTGAATTTGTCTATGCTAACGTGACCTAGGTTTGTGTTTGTTACTTTGTCCCAATTTGAGGTGATCTTCTAGCTGCACTCAACCCCATGGAACTCATACTTCATTTTAGCTTTTTCTTCTTTTCCTCTTGTACCTTTCATAGTCTTCTTGCCCTTATCAATTTTCTCAGTTGGTTTCATAAATCCTGCACAAAGAGTGTATAGTAAGTGCCTTATTAAATCAAGAGAGTGAAACGCTAGCTAAATCGTGCTAAAATGTAAGGAAATGCATCCCCATATCTTGAAAAGATGATTACATTTATCAAATTTCATCATTTTATGCTTGTTTGTGAAGTTTCTAGTTTTGTGGGTTTGATTCAATGTGGATTTTCACCTTGCGGAAGCTACCAAAGTTATGGCCATTTGAAATGGCTCAAGGAAGGGTATGTGCAGGATCATGATGGGCCAAAAAGTGGCAATATGATGGGTATGTGGCTGACCACTTTTTTTACCCAAAATTGATGAAATAAAAAGGGTTTTTAAAGGAGATTCTTAGCTTTCCACCAATATAAATTATGCTTTACTTTGAATTTAATAAATAATTATTATTCATTTTCTATTTGAATTATGACTAAAGTCCTGATTGATAGGTTGATTAAAAAACATCTATAGCTTTCAAACGGTATCACATTTTTTGAATCCAAAACATGCATCACATTCTATGCTTTGTGTACTATAGGATTAAAAAAAATTATTTTCATGAAGTTTTGACCAAGTTAAGGTTGTCAGGCATACGAGTTTTTATATTTTTTAAAAGTTGTAATAAAAAATTCATAATTAATGATTTACTTGAAAAAAAATTACAAAAAAATATGCATCACATTGGGACATGAGTCCTCTACTTATATCTAAAATATTATAAAAAATATTATCATTTTATTGTGGTTAGGGTGGTTAGATAGACACCTACTTCTTATTTTTCCTTGAAATTTAAGTGCTACAACATTGAAATTTCAATTTTTCATAAAGAGAGTTTTTAAAATAAACCTAGTAGTTTGGAAACTAAATTAAATTTGCTATAGATTCTATTGTTACATATTTTGAAATAATATAGATAACTTATTTAAATTTTTATGTCAAGTTGCCTAACTTTGATTTTTTTGAATTTTTTGCCACTTAAGGGCCTATTTTTTCCATGATGATCCTGCACATACCTGGAACACGACAACCCACAAACAGAGTTCTACGAGGCAATCTTCACATTAAAAAAACTCCAAGTTGTTTTGGATGTGAACTCACTAGGTCATGTGGGGGATGCAAATTAGAGAATTTGGGATCATCTTCTTTGGTCAAAGTTGTTTCTTAGGGTCATGCAAAAACTATGATGCAAAATCCATTAGTTGGGAAGCTTCTTGAGTTTTTCTGTTAATAACAACCTTGGGGATATGACAACCCGCAGACAGAGTTCTGTTATTGAATCTCCGCAATGGCTTTATAGTGGGAAAATTTTGGATAAGTAAATTTTAGCATGTGGGGAAAAGGATGGAGGATCATGCTTGATCATCCTACTTCAAAATTTCATCACTTTGTGTATTGTGAAGGTTTGGCATGTGGGTGTCGTGCATGTGGATGTCATCAGGTGTTTTGTAGTTAGGAAACAACTTTAGGCTTATGGAGATCCGCAAGCGAAGCTCCACATGGGAAATCTCAGAAAGGGTTTGAGATTTGGTATATTGAGTTGTACTTCATCCAAGAGTCCATTTGGCATGTAGGAGGCAACAATGAAGTAGATTTATTCACTTAGACAATAGTTGATGTAGTGCGGGAAAGGGCGGGGTGAAATCCGCATGGCAGAAAGTTGTTAGAATTTCATCATTAGCAATGACCATGGTGGTATGATGATCCACACATGAAGACCCACCAAGAAAACCTCGCACGAGATAAAGACTTAGCTATTTTAGGAACATTTTTGATCAAAAATTTTATGGTGAATAGATGGGAAGAAGCCACCAACTAGGAGGACGACGAGACTTTGACATTAGGACCCAGGCTAAGCTAAACGGACCTTCGTACGCAGAATCCTGCATGGAGGAGCCTACAAGGTCTTTGATTCAAAATGATGGCTTCTCTAACTCTGACAGCCTAAAAGGATTGATAATTCATGTGTGAGTACATGGGACATAGGAGCTATCATTTTCAATGCCGTTTGAAAATGACACCCTAGAGATGGGTTTCCTTGAATGAAAATCTGCACCATTGCAATGTTTAAGGGTTTTGAAACTTAGGGTTTAATGTCTTTGATGAGCTGGGACTTTAGTCATAACACTTGTCGAACTTAATTTCATGGATTTTAATGATTTCGACAACTTAGAAAACCTAAATGTATGACCCCTAACAAATTTGACAACACAGAAGTGAAAAGGGGCGTTCAAATACATACCTTCAGTCGAGTGAATGGAAGAGGTAGTTAAACTCGAGCCCTTAAACTTTTTTGTGCATGCAACAGTTCTTCTCTCCTCAAATTTCAAATAACCAGGTGAAAATGATAGGTCAGAGCTTTCTCATATTTATAGACACTAGCGCCATTAATGCGGGTATTAATTGTAGGTTTTTCTAAATGTGCATGAGAGGGTATGAGTGCAAAAACCCAATAGGCAGAAGCCGCGGGGGAAAAGTCTATGCAAAAAAATGGTAGGCAGAAACAGTGAGCGAGAAGTCTTCTGCGGAATGGTGGAGGGAAAATTTTGTAAGGAACAATGTGTTGGAGATGAAAATATGCAGATAGAAACCTAAAACATGAATCCTGCAGGTGGTGAAAGATAGCACAGATTCTGCATTGCAGAAACCCGCAATGATTTTGTTGCAAATGCTCGAGACCTCCCAAAACTTTGGAAAATGACAGAACATGGTAAGATCTTGCTAAAACGTGATAATTCTCCAACATTAAGCAAGGATCATGCTTATAATATTGAAAAATGTTACTAACTTATGTATAAAGAGAGAGATGGATTCACAATTTCCAATGAAGAAGTAAAGGATCTAGTTGTTCAAATGCTTCTAAAACCCATGGCAATGTAATTTCTTAGGGTGAAAGTTTATAATTGTGTCCCTTATATAAAATAAATGGCACAAAAATATAGATTTCCAACTTGGAGTGTTCAAAAGGTACAAAAATAATTTAAATTTTAAATTTGATATATATTAAAGAAATTTGAAATTCTTAGTGTAGTTTAAGTTTCTATTTTTAAACTATTTTAAAAATTATTTAGATATAGATTTTGTAAATTTAAAAGAATTTTTAAAAAATAAAAAATGAGGTTGATGTGATGTGACTTCTAATATACTAATTTTTAGATTTTTTATTTTTTTCTCTATGTAGTTCACTTGAACATCTAGTGCATGGAGGAAAAAATGATTTTAGATTGATTTTTCTTTTTTAATAGTTTTTAAATTCAAGGTCACTCAAAATATGTAGTTTTGATGAGATACAATTTTATGTCTAAATCATTTATGATTAAAAAATAAATTACACCTTTTTGGAGAGGATTTTGTCTTCTAGTAAACCATATTTTCCTTAAATTGTGAAAATACATTTAGTATTCGTTTAAAATTTTAATCAACATTATGTTTGATTATGATGATCTACATTTAGTAAATTTAAAATAATTGATAATGAACAAGTAATTAAAATATTAAAAAAGATACACGTTTTTTATATAAAAAACAACAAAACAAGGGTGTTGTCTCTTTAATACAAAGCCTTGCAGGCAATTAGCAGCAAAATAACATCATCAACACATTATCAACAAAAAATAAAACACCGAACCAAACACCCTAACCTTTCCATATCAAAAACCACAGCATAAACATGAGCAAAAAGAAAAAGAAAAGGAAATATACATGTTCAAACTATAGGCTCTAAGCTCTTTCAGAGGGTATTTTCATATTTTAATGAAAATATCTTTGGTTAGAGAAATATGTAGTTGAAGATCTATTTTTGTTGAATTTTTGTAAAAGATGGGCTAGGCCACCAAATGGGTTGCAGTTCAATAGTTTTGGATAAAAGAATTTTACATTTTTTGGTTGAAACCTTGTCGTATAAAGTGATTTGAATTTAAATTTTTATAATGAATTGATATCAATTTTTATTGTTTAGGTGAAAGAGTTTTAGCCAAAGCCTTTTATGTCACATAGGTGTCTTAGTTTTGGATGAAACTATTTTTTTAAACTATTTTGTTAGACCAAGGTGACACACAATTCAAGACTTTCACCACTTATAATAAAATACAACATAATATCCTATTTTAATATTTTGTAGACTCACACAATAAAGTGTTCCATATTTTATAAAATTATTATTATTTAATTGAATAATGACTTATTACATTTTATAAACTATAAAGAAAATAATACACTATTTTTTAAATACATTTAGTAATATTGTATGTTTTGTCAAGTGAAAACAAATATCAATTATGTTGAGCATTCAAATTATTTCTTATGCTATAGAATATTTTTTTAAAGAAGTGTTACACATTTTATTTTTTATTTTTAAATTTGTAAGTCTTTGAAGTTGGTTTCCTTGCCAAGCTCCAACATTTATATTTTTGGTTTGGATTTCAAACATCTAAATTGATCTATACTTCTAATGTTGTGTTGGTTAACTTTACAAGACGCTGAGATGTGCATTAGTACTATTCTTAGTTGGTGGAATGACTTAGATTTTGTTAAAGTGGAATTTTCTTGTGTCCTCAACTTGTAGAATACTATATTTTAGTAAGTGTGTATTGTATAGGTTTTCTAAATATTTATGCACTTACAACCATTCTAAATGATATTGATGACCTCTCAAAACTATGAATGAGATAAAAAATTTAATGAGATTATTAAAATAAAAATAATTATAAATTATTGACATTTTTAATATTAAAAAATATGATTGAGGTTAAGTAGACTTTATTTTTTAGATAAGTTTGCATTTTATTTTATTTTTCCTTCTTCATACACATTATGACTATACATATTTTAAATTTTAAGGAATTTTGAATATAAATCATATCTAAATTTTTAATAAAATTACAAAATTAATATATTTTAATCAATTGAAAATAATAAAAATTAATAATCTATACTTAAAAAAAATAAATATTATAGTACATAAAGTTAGAATTATTTTTGGTTAATATATTTATTATTTTAAAATACATAAATATGATTCTTGTAATTTTTTATGATCATTTTTTATCTTGAAGTTTTGATTAGGTTAAAGTGGGAAGGTCTCGTACCTATTTACATAATAGCCATAGAGAAAAAAGAGAGGAATCTCATAAAAAATGAGACAAGAAGACAAAAGTAAAGACAGTCAAAAGACCAACAAAAGCAAAGGACCTGAGCATTAAACGAAAGTTGGAAAAGGATAGATCCCAAAAACCTAGTAGCCAAAGAAAGATCAGGGAAGTTTGTAACCAAACTTGAGAAGAAGCCTCAAGAGAGGGGCTGGATGGGAGTGAAAAGACATAGAAGAATCACCAGGCTCAAAATTGAAATTCCTCTTTATCTTGTTCAAGGATCCTTGACCAATGAGATTCAAAGGAGGGAACTTCCTCTTTATCTTGTTGAGGGATAAATGACGATTGAGATCTAAAGGAGGGAAGACAATTATCTACTCAATAACCTTCCCATTGTGGGAATTCAAAGTAGTATACAAAACCTTTCTATCGAGAGACAAATGATATTTTGGTTGGAGTAGCCGAGAAGATTCATACTAAAGCTGTTGCACCCAAACCGTAAGCTTGTAGCAAAGATTCACCCTTTTGGGCAACTTTGAATCAGACTCAACCAAGACACAAAATGTAGCATAAAGAAAGTTAGATCTAGATTTAGTAACTTCATCTAAGGTTATAAATTCACCAACAAGATTAGAAATATCCTGAAGAATACCATCATCCTAGAATTCCAGTGGGAGTTGAGGTAGGAAAACCCAGATAGGCAACAAATTAATCTAAAAAATGTTGAAGCCTGTAGACTAGCTTTCTAAATGAAGAAAATCCTTGCCAAAAAACTAAGGGCCTCCTTGACAAATATGAGTGTAGTCCTCTATAGAATGAAAGGAAAATAGAAAATAATTATTCCTCAAATCACTAATGCAAAGACTAATAGGGAGGTGGAGGATTGTTGGAAGTAGGGTGAACATTATGACCAATTATTCAACTAATTTAGTTAATCTTGTATTTCAAAAATAAAATTTAATAAATTAAATTAAATGAACTTGTTGACATTTACCTAACTATCAAATCCAAATGTATCACTCAAGAGAACATCTATCATCACCATCCGATCAATGTAGATGTAGCCTCGACACATGCATCCTGACTATTCTCAAGATTATAAACATAGAGTGACCCACAAGGCCTGACATAAATGAGGTGGAACTATATGCTTGGAAGACTCGCTCGCCTCACCTTGTGCTAGAGGCCTAGTATGTTGTATGAAGCTCTAAGTGAGTGAGCTAATCGACTACAAGATATCCACCTCAACACTCTCCTTCACAATAAAGGGATAGTCATGTGGTCATAGTCTGTCTAGCGAGTGGTCTCACTAGCCACTGTGGATCAAGACATGCCCCCACTTTTTCCTTTGTGAAGCCCCCACCTCTACCTTGGAACTCTCACATATCAAAATAGTTTGGAATTTTATTGAGGAAAAACTCATAATAGAGTTTCCTCAAAAAGTATTGTGGTACCTCATTGGTGTTGCATGGAGGATGACCAAAAACCATCCACAACCTATCCCAATGATTGTTCTTTATCCCTTGGTGGTTGCAAAAATGTATAGGGAACCTCTTGTATGCACCATGTAAGGGTTGATTTGTTCTTGGGTCCATGAATAATGCACACAAGTCATATTTAAAAAAAAACACACATCTTTAACTTGTTTATATGATAATTTGTTTGCATTAAATTATCTTAGCTCTTATCTCTTGTTAGACCAACTATTTATTTTCTTGCTAACTCAATCTACATGAGATATAATGGATTACAATGGTAAGAGTGGTCCTATGCGATTTTATTGGACTGTAGGATCTCTCAACCTTGCAATTAACTCAATTTCTTTTTTTTTGTTATTTTCAATTTTCCCCAATATATTTTCTTGTGTTCTTGGAGCATGATGAGGGATTTGAGGAGGTTTTTGTTGAGGTTTTTCTTTAGGAGGGATTTCATCATGAGGTGAATTAGTATTTTTAAGGTTTTGGGGTTCATTCATAATTCTTGAAATTAAATAAATTTTCATCAAAAAACATATTCAATATACCTATTTAATACAAAATTCACACTAAAAAATTGAAAGAACTTACTCCTTTAACCTCCCCAATTTCGTGGCACCATTTCATGAAGAATTGGTGAATATTTGATGAGGTTGAGGGCTTCCTAGAATGTTAGCGCGTTATGCAAGGTTTGTAGGCCAAAAGCAAAGTTTTCAACAGTAGAAAATGAGGAATGAAAAAGGTTTTTGGAATTTTATTGTTTAATAAGAAATAATGTGAGCATGTTATAACATGCTCGTGTTATTGCTTCGTAGTGACTGAGTCTAAGGCTTGGTCACTCCAATCCATAATGCGTGCATTCTATGGGTTTCATGTGGAAAAAAAGTGGGGTGGCCACTTTTTGGCCTCCCATATTTAGGTTATGATGTTGGTAGTTTCCATAACTTTAACAAACCTATTATTAAAATTAGAAGCAAATTTATTGTAGCCTTTACTTATGCTAGTGAATTTATTTATGATAAATCTAGGGTCAGTTTTTTATCACCATATTGCTCTCTAAAGATCCTTTTGAATTCATCCCATGATCCTATACTTGCATCATGAAATCCTCTGTAACAATATCTCACATCATTAGTTGGGGATTGCATAAACAATTTCATCACTACATCATATTCTATCTCAAAATCATCTATCAAATTAAGGAAATCTTTGAGATGATCCTCTCCTAAAAATGCATTATTAGTTGAGAATCTAGTTAATGCATTTTTTTATGCCATTTGAAAGTAAATTTTGGTATCCCAAGATACCAATGAAGTCCAGTTGCCTATATCTTTCCAATTGCAAAGGTCTTCTAGCCTAGAAATTTTCCCCAACAAGATTATGTTGAATATTTGGTTGATTTACAGTGTTATGACCTCCTAGTGGATTAATAAATTTCTCACCCATTTGACCACCCATATTCAGGTTATGATGTTGGTAGTTTCCATAACCTCCCATATTTTTTTGTTGCAAGCTTACCTAAGGTTGTGGGTTAGGTGTGGGTATATTATGGTTTATTGGGGTTTTCATTGAGATATAAGAAGTCTGGATAGTTCTTCAAGTTGAAGATTAGAGGTGGTGATACCTATCAATAGTACATTCTCGATAGAATTTAAAGGAATATTTTGTGATTGCATATTTCTAGAAGGAAAGGCTTGAGGATTAGAACAAGAAACAAATGGATCACCTAATCCATAAGAAATATTTAAAGCATTTATCCCCATTTTTATATCATCTCTCATTTTAATAGTTTCCATCCTTTCTAATTATGCTTTAAGGTCATCAAATTCTTTCAAAAATTCTTCTTCACTTTGAACTTGCTAAATCCTAAAGTAGATGCCTTCTATGAATATAATTCAATGTCTATTCCTATATATTATAGCATGAGATTTAGGGACACCTAAAATTGAGCATGGGTTATTCCCTTGGATTGATGGATTATTTGTAAGATTATATTGAGTATTAGTTATTACAATCACAACAGGAGAACTAAATCATGCATATAAACCCTCTCTGAGATCATATTATCTCCTTATTTGTTTTCTTTCTCTTTCAAGTTTTGTCATAAATTCATCATTTTCAAGACCCATCCTATTTCTCTTATCTCTCATATATTCAACATTCATAATAGGGATTTGAGCATCACTACCTAGTAGAGGTAATGTCAACGTAATTTCCTCATTATTTGTAAAGTATTGATAAGGGGTTCCATAGACTTATCCATGTCTCTAGCTTTCCATGTTTGTTTTTGAGATGGGAGCTCACCATTTGGCTTTGTTCTAGGATCTCTATGGAATAAATATCTTCTTTCATCCATATTTGATGATGAAACTTTTTCTATTCATAATTTTACCAGCAAGGAGATTCACAAAGTCACCACCCACAAGTGAGAATAAAGATTTAACAAAATTTGCAGAATTTATTAGTCATGTAAACATAAATAATTGCATTTATATAGGCTTTGAATCAATAGAAGGATTTCAACATAATATTTTATTATACTCTACATATTAATAACTACTCGACTAGAAATTTTTATGTAGTTCCCCATCAAAGTCACCAATTTGTTGACATCTTTTTAGATTTCTAGTTGATTATTTGATTATATATATATATAAGCTACCTCTAATGCTTAATACTTTTAGGTCAGTGGCCAACTTAACAAATAATATAAAATAAATTCTCCCTACACTTTAGGCTCTACAAAATCTAAGTGGGTTTCCCTTCTAAGCATTATGTTAAGATACTACAAAAAAAAATGATGTAATAGAAAATAATGATTTCACATAGTTAAGTGAGGATTATTTAGATATAGCCTACTAACTTTAGAATCCTTTGAAACCTTTTAGAATTTGTGTGAAAAATCAAAGAAACAAAAAAATTACAAAGTGTAAAAAATTTCTTTCAATTTGGGATTTGTTCCCTTCACAGTTGAACAAGAAGTAACCTAGAGTAATGCCTTATCCATTTACAAAGTCTTGAAATAAGTAATTTCCACTAATAATAGCTTGTTCAAACACAAATTCAATGGTAATAAAAATATTATTTCCTTACAATAATAGGCCCACCCATTTTTCACATTGTTGTTCTACTTCCAAATCCTTAATGTGACAACAATATTCTCAATATTTAACTAAAAGAATATTTAATCTATTACTTGAATGTAAGCTATCAATTAAAGATCTATTACAACAAGTATGCAACAAAAAAATTCATAATACTTGATTTATATTGATCAAAAGAATATTGAATTACACTCAAAGGAGACAACAACAATATGGCATATATTTCATATGAGCCACATATTGAGTTGTATGTTTTGATTAGATTAAGACTGGAAGGGCTAGTACCCATTACAAGACAACCATAGAAGCAAATGAGGGGGTCACGAGAAGTGACATGCCCAACCAAAATTAAAACATAAATTTAAACTTAAATAGTCCAACCAACAAAAAGAAATAGTAAAAACACACATAAAAAAGACCAACACCAAACCACAAGATGCCTATAGGTCTCCCAACAAATTGAGACCACTGATAGTATTCCATTCCTAAGACAAAAATTGGAGCTTATCTTCAAAAGTCGGGGGGCCTTTCTGAACAGTCGGAGTATCCTTCGTAGTGTCCTAGGTTGAAGTTCCAACCATTTTACCTTTTTTCTTTTGTGTGTGAATATCATCCCTACAATCATCAGCCACCCTTTTACCCTAGCTCTTCTTAATTGTTGCTGAAACATTTGAATGGTGAGGGTGGTGTTCTTCATAGTCTCTTTGTTGTAATTAGTGATTACCCTAATGCATTGAGTGGTTTTCTCCTGATTCTTATGAATAGCCTCAATCTCCATTTGTAAATTCATTTTATCATCCTTCATACCAACAATGGCTCTTAACTCTTTCAAATCCTTCTCCCAATTGGCTGACCTCTTGAAAGACTTGGCCAAGAAGGCAATCAAATCCTAGTGGGATTTCTCCTCCACCTCACCTGGCCATGGGACCTGTTGCTGTAGAACTTTACTTTCCAGTGTCTAGATTCTCTCTTTGGTTGTAACCAGCTGGCCCAACAACTACTTCACAATATTATTCTAGACATTAATATAGTCTCTAAGATTTCATTGATTTTTTTGTAGAGGGGGTCACTGGAAGCACTAAGGTTAAAACCCATGCTAGGTTCGCATTGGTGGACCCCTCCAAATTTATGTAGATGTTGGGTGAATTTTGGAGGTTAGATTTTAAAATAAGGGGTGGTAGGGACATCTAAGACCTCCGCATGGGTAGGGGAGTTCATGGGAGAGTTTGTAGGGGTGGGTATCCATGACACATTGTCATCTAAGTTGTATGCATCATCTGAACTGGAAGTAATAGGTGTGGGTTCTAACAAGGGAATGCAATTAATGAGATAGGGAGTGTAATCCTCATTAGCAGGGGCATTTCCACGGGCCTGGGAGTTGCGCCAAATGGCAGGGGGTTTCATCAAGGGTAATGGAGGGACTAGGGTCCACAGGGGGTTCGATGGGGTCGTGAATTATCAAAGTTATTTTTAATAGTGGAAGGGGAGGGTAAAATAGTGGCATGGTACTTGTAGAGATGAAAAATAAGACCCTGGTGAATGGGTAAATTCTTGTTTTTACCTTAAACATTTTTGAAAGTTTTCTCAACCGAGGACAAAATCCAAAACCTGCAAAATTCATTTTTACATTAAATACCAGAGGTGATTAAGCATTGAAAACAAATGAGCATGAAAGTGATGGAACCTCCTCTTAAGTGTAACATACCTCATGAGGACCTCAACGAATTTGCTCCAAATTCCAGGAAGGTCTGCACGATTAAAGATATTCTGGACTCTATTCACCTTCTCACCAATTTTTAAGAAACATTCCATATCCTTCTAATAGTGGCCTTTAGATTTACAAGGGATGCAAACTCCCTCCAAAGATAGCCTTTTCACCTCCGTAATTAACTTAGTAGTCACCATGAGCGAGGTCTCACCAATAGTGACAATTTTGTTCACCTAGGAGGTAGCGAACACCACCAAAATCTTGGGGTCATGCCCTTGCATCCCTTCCACAAATGAGGCTAGCTTGCCCCACTGTAGGATGGTCTAGAATTCCTTGTCTTATTTCCACACCTCATAGCTAGTAGGCTCTTCTTGAACTAGATCACCCCCCATCATAGAAATCACAAACTTCAAAACAGGGCCACACAGACTATAAAAATGACTATATAAAAACCAGAGCCACTAGTTAAAATGAAAAGGTGGCTTAAAAGGGTTAATTTTCCATAAATGAAAAATGTGGAAAATATCAACAAGAGCTGACAACGTATCCAACTTAATCTCAAATTGGTAGTACTTTAGCATCATGGTGAATTAAATTGCACACATGACCAGGGATATGAAGGATATTATCCCATATTACTAAATTTGGTGTGAAGGTGCCAAGATTTGCTAGCACATGGGAAACTTTATTGTCATTTTGAAACATGTGAATAGTACTACAATTTTCAAGGGTAATC
>VDFB02288661.1:0-25888 GCA_007258455.2 Sequoia sempervirens
GTCTCTCATTTCCTTCCTTTCTGTTAAATCACCTTGTTAATACTTTCATTCTGTTATTTCCTTAAGTTAATTTTGATTTAATTAACTTGAAATAATCATTGTAAAAGCATTGTAAAAGTTAAGCATTTAAATATTGCAATCTAGTCTAGATCCCATATGATCAACTTTATTAGTCAAAATCATGATCTAAATGTTCTAAATCATTCTCTAGAACATAAAACCATTGCATATAGGGTAAAACCATGGCTTTCCAAGCTAAATCAACTTTCTTATAAGTAAAACTATGGTTTTTAAGATAAATCTTTGCCTAATAGCTTTTTAGCTATCCCTTCCTTACTTGGGAAACTCAGAGCTAGGTTGCATTGGGCTAAAAGACCTTATGCTTATTTCCATGATTTAAAAAAAAAAACTACTTAAAGAAAAAAAAAGTTATAACTTTTACAATATTTATCCACTTTCAATCTATTATATGTGTCAAAAGGCTTGTTCGGAGCTATATTTAGTGGTGTAGGTGATTTTCATAAATTATGAAAAAAAATCAATTAAATATTTTCAAAGTGAGCACTTCATTTTAAAACTTAAAACAAGCATAAATTTTGCATATGTTATCCCTTTTTAGTGATTTTTCTAGGAAAAAAATCAAAATTTTACAAGAATTCTAATGTTGTGCTTAATTTTATGATTTTAAGTCTTCTAGTTCATGTTTTCAATTGAATATTGAATACATCATTATTTCATTGTAGAAGAACACAACAAATTCAAAATCCTTTTCTATAGGTCAAAGCATAAAAATATTCAACTTCTAACATATTTATTTTACAAGATGGTTGTATAGATGACACATTTATTAAAAAAAGAGTTTTTCTATGTGCTTTATCTTTTTACTTCTCTTCAAAAAAATTATGTAATGGATTAAAATAAATATCATATTTCATCTTAGTTAATAGAACAATTTAATTTCAATATTGAAGGATGTGTGTATTCTCTTCTCTTGTAAAATTGTGTGACCTTGAGAATAGAAAAGATCAATTTTTCTTATTTTTTTGGTGGCACGTATAGGTATTTTATCACCCTAGAGGACAATCTCCACTCCAATATTTAGGAGAATAAATAATGTGGGGTGAATCAAAAAATACACCTCTTGGAAGTTATAGCTTTGTCATTCAGATAAGACTGCACTATAAACTTTATACCTCAATGAAGTGAAGGAGAAGGGTGGGATACCCTCTTTTCCCTGTACTATTTAATATTGTTGCACTTTCAAATTCATGGACTAGGAATCACATGTCCTTGCTACATTTAGAAGATTTCCCTTGAAAGAATCTATAGCCTTGCTTGAGTCTTTTGGTTGTATTTTAGTGTGGTGCAAGGGATAGAAATTGTATCCTAAAATTACAACATATTTCCATGTGATGAGATATAAATAACCAATATAAATCTTTTGGAAAACTTTGTTAATGTATTTCATGCGTATGAAACTATCCCTATCTATTCATTCCCATAAATATATTAGCAACTATGGGTCTATATTATGAGTCCCTTCAATCTGATTAATATTAGGATTGTCTATTATGTCTCTTGTGTGTATTATTGTTAGATTAGAGCCCCCCTTTTTAAAACCCAATAGGTACCTTATCCTTTTTGAACATTAATTTTTTTCAATCTTCTATCTTTTTCTTTGAATAAGATCAAGAAACCAAAATGACCAAAAAAATTGAAAAAAAATGAATAGACCAAAACATTAGAAAACCCAAAAGACCAAAGGTATTGAAAAATCAAAAAGCCCAATTTTTGAAAAAACAAAAATACAAAAAATTTAAAAGTGTAAAAGTCAAAAAATATTTGAAAAACCAAAAGACTTAGAAAATCTGGAAAAAAGGACTAAAAATTTGAAAAATCTAAAAATACTAGAAAAGTTGAAAACCCCCAAAAATAAAAAGAATTAAAAACATGAAAACCAAGAGTATTTGATTTCTTATCTCTACCTAGCACTAGGTTTTAAAATCCAACCATCATCAAAAAGCTTAAAAATTAAAGGACCTAACCAAACTAATTCACTCATATTTGACACAAGCCTTGAAGTAAAAATCATAATCAAAGGAAGATAGAAGATAATAATAAGGGAAAAGAGAAAAACATGAACCCTTTAGATGAAATCCTCATTGAAAATCTCAAAAGTACAATGACTATGATAATGATCATGATGAGAGTCTTGTGGATCACCAAATGTATGGAACCAGCTATGATGATAATGAGAGTCTTATGAATCGCTCAATGTATGATCCCTATGATGATCAAACCTTAATTATATTTTCTTAAGAAATTTTCATCCATTCATGTTCCATAAACACTAATAACCTACAAGCTCTAGTCACCTATATATCTACCCTCAATATCAACAACCAATTAACACAATCTATACCATTAATCCCAAAAAACCATTCAATGGTCAGTGAAAAACATGCAAAAGATGATTTCAAATTGAAAAATTAACTACACCATTAGATTCCTTATGACATTTAAATATATATATTTTTAAATTTCATCAAAAATAATGTTCATATATGTTTTTTTTGAAGTTTGAAAATTAAAAAAATTACTTTCAATACTTATACTTGGTTTTTGGTGTTTGATTTGAAGAGATTAACTAATCTATAACATCTTTATCAGAACCAGCTTTCTAATGCCTACAAAAATTCAAAATTTTAATTAATTTACCTTTGAAAGTTATGTATGTTTAACTATTGATTGGTATTTTTAAAAATTGCAAAGTGGAAGAGTAGGTAGTTTAGTCAAGCAATTAAAACCTCTAGTAGTATTTTTTAAAATAGAAAATAAAATAGGAATAATTAATAGAATAACTTAAATTTAGAACAATTAGTTTATAGTTCTAAAAGTACAAATCCATACAAATATACAAAATATAAAATAATGTGTCCAAAATTGAGTTTATTAGTCTAAAATTTTACCCAACACAAAAAATAAAAAAATTATATTTGAAAATTTGCTTCTCATCTATTTCAAACACAAGCATGGTATATATTTTTCCTAAGAAGTATAAGATTTAGGAGATCATGGAGATAAAAATCAGGCATAATAAACAACACAAATATTGTATTTAGTTGACCCAAAATACAATGATGAGGAATCCTTGCATATATAGGTTACAAGGAAGAGACAATCCACCTATCATGTGGATTGACAAGTTCCCCATGATGTGAAAAAATAGGTAGGTGCACATGTCTTCTAGGTGTCAACATATGGATCACTAGGAATGTGCAAACCAAAAACCTATTTGACAAAGTCATCAACCTCGATGCCAAGTGTTGAGTGAGATTTGTGGTGTGATGGAAAGTCTTTGAACCTCAAAAGGTATGTAAATGAGGTTTACCAAATAACTAGATAACCTCTAGAGGGCTAAAGGTTGCACATTTAGTTAGACAAGATGTTGTCTAACTTCATCAACCTAAGTACACTTAAGTAAAGTGAATAGATAAATTATTCAATCTAACACATCGCTTAATTAATACTTGGGGACATAAAAAAAGTGAAAATAGATAGAAATGGGTCTCAGCTACAAGGCCTGGTTAGCTACCCATGTATAATGCATTCTCTCACAAACAGAGAAAAAGGAGAAAACCTAGTGGGAACAAAACTCCTCTCCAAAAAAGATAAAGAGAAGGAATTAAGACCTCCTTAGAAAATGTCCCATGATGATGGGAACATCATGATGAATAACTATTGAAGCATGCCAAAATTGTGAAATCTACTGAAGATGAACTGGTGTTGGTTGGAATCAATAAACCTCTAAGAAATGTAGATCAATATATGGGATACAAAACATTGCATGAGTGAACACATGAAAAATACTCAACCATGAATACAAAAATTTCTATGAAGTTAAAAATATAGATAGTACTATGATTCTGGAGTAATGCACAAGTGACATGTGTACACTAATATATAATAACTCAATTTTTGAGATGGATGTAGTGATATTTTCTAGTGCAAGTTATATAGCTAGTGATAACATCAAAGTGGTGTAACAGAAGTTAATTACATCACAAGAAGAATCAAGAACAATAATTACAAACTCCAAATATTAAAATTGCAATCTAAGTGAAATTGAAACATAAAAAAATGTGAAGATGGTGGCTATCCTTGAAGAGATAGGGCTCCTCCCATTTCACTCAAGTTTCACTCAAGGAAACCACTAGGGATCTCAATCGAAGGATGTAAAGACGAAAGATATTTGCAATAGGGATGTCCTAAGGTCTGATTAATGACTAAAGAGGGGTTCACCACCAAGCTAGGGCTTGGAAAGACTAATGATATGCAAGATCTAATATTGAAACCTAGTGCAATGAAAAACTTCACTAAATAACCTAGAAATGCATGTAAATCAGAATAGAAAGTTGAGATATCAAAGAGGAGCACCTTGAAACCTATAAGAGCTTGAAAAAAGATCTAAAATGTAGAAAAAGCTAGATTTAGGGCACATTAGGAATCATATGCCACTTCTGGGGTATCAGTCCTAGTCTAGAGTTTCTGGACTAGTACATGAATCTGGCAATGTTGATCAAGAATCTTCAAAAATCTAGAAATTTGCTTGTAGTGGGTCTTATCTGCCACTTCTGGCATATCAGTATCATTTTTTTTTTCAGGATTTCAAATCCTAAGTTTTCTCTTCAACCTCTTCTCTATCTTCTCCACTTGATTTATGGATTTCAAATGTCAAATTATGCTCTATAGAAGTTCTCCAAGGATCTAGTAGGTGATGTGAAAACTTTGAAAACAATGAATACTTTGAAAACTTTCTCCAAACTTTCTATTCAATAGGTCTTCAATCTAGATCTGCAAATCACACACTAAAGAGAGGGAAATATGTTGTTTTGTTAGCGGAAAGGGGTTTTCCTTGGTCAAACCCCATTTTTTTAATCAAACCTTGTAATGAAATGAAGGAATGATGAATGAACAACATGTAATCTTACAACTCACCAAACCCTAGCAATAAAGTAGTGCAAACATGTATGAAATGTCTCCAATGGATCTATATCTTGACTCTTTCTTGAATGTTGTAGATCTTGAATTGAATTCTTGCTTGAATTATGAAACCCTACATCACAATTGTTACCTCAAAAACAAATATGATACATGATGACTTTGACATGATGCTTGATACTTTAATAATGCTCCAAAACACTTGATAATCATTCCTTGAAGACTCTTGAATGCTCTTGTGAACTCAAATTTTGCTATAATGCTTGATCTCATGAATTCTTAAGTCTCTTGATTTATTGTTATGTGAAAATGAGTGAAATAAGCTTGTACTTATACTTCTTTATGCCAAATTTCTTGAAATTACAACACTACAAGCTAACATCAAATATAGGAGGATAAAATCATGCCTATAATTTGAATTAAATTTGGTTTTGGGCCACATGGGACTCATACACCAGAAGTGGCCCATGAGTCCCATTAGGCTTAACTATGGAACACATTTTTCAAAAATGCTTAGATTCATGTGAAATCGGGATAGGGGCCTCGAAACGTAGGTGGGACTCATACACCCAAGGTGGCGTATGAGTCCCAAATCACTAAATCTATGCTACACAATATAAAAACACCTGAATTATGATTCAATTCTTGTTTATGTAAGGATTATCCTTAGAAAGATGCATTAATTAAGGCTTGTGGATGCAAAATAAGGCCAAAAAGGGCATTAAGAAGCCAAATTAATAATGAAAACCCTAGATTAGTAGCCAAGAAAAATTTCAATTAATGTAGAGCCAAAGGGTAGGTAGGGGTGATTTCATGTCCTAGAGGCATTAGAGTTTTAGAGCTTCCTTTAATGTCATGCTAAGATGATAAACTATGGCATCCTAATAAGGTGACATTTTTTTTAAAATTTCATGGTCTTGGACTTTCCTTTAGTTTTATGCTAGGACCAAGGAAAAATAAGCTAAAATGAACTAAAGAAAAATACCAAAAGAAAATAAATAAATAAGGAAAAAAGTAAAAAGTGAAATAGAGCCCTTGTTTTACAAAAGAAAAATTGTGCATGTATATTTATGACACAAGCAATATATTGAAGTTCTATCAAGAATAAAATTCACATAAGTGTTCTCTCCTTGAAAAAGAAAATACTTTTGATTGTATCTTGTTCCATTCTAGGACACACTCTTATCAAGAAAATAAAATATTAATAATATAGAATCCTCTAATAATTGATATTTTATATTTCATCTACTCTCTAATTTTGGATTCAACGCCCTCCCTTTCAAGCATTCAATTATTTGTGTATTAATGTTAATATGTATAAAGTTTGTAGGTGACATATAGTGTGCTATTTTAAATATTATAAGTGTCATATGATCTATTAATTTAAAATAATTATGTAGAGGCATTCAATATATACAATAAGGAAGCCATAATGGTCACAACAAAAATTTAGTAGTTCAATTATTCATGTATTAATGGTAGGATGTATAATGTTTGTAGGTGGCATATATTATACTACTTTTAATGTTTTTATAGTCACATGATGTCTTATTTTTAAATGTTTGATGGAGTGATGTTCAATATATACAATGACAAAGCCATCTTGGTAATAGGGGACATGTGTCAATACTATCAAGGAGAAATTCCGATTGAATATAGTTAGTTGTGTATCAATTTATCCTCTATTTTTACTTTAAATGATCTCTATAAGGTTTATTTTTTGAATTCCATAGAATATAATAGGTTATTAGTAATGTTCCATGCTAAGTGGCATATGGCTTTATGTCAAAAGAAAAATTTAATAGGAAAATTAGGCATACAATTAAAAAAATGATATGTGAAATTGATTTATACATATGAATGATGAATAATAAATTAATCATATATGTTTTTTGATAATTCTTATATAAATAATAAGTTATAGTTAATGTAAATAAAATTATAACTTAAATAATAGTGATATTCAATATTTTTAATATTTGTTAATATTTATATTTTTATATAATTTTATTTAACTATATTTATAAGGGATTTGAATTTTGATAAATAATATAATTAAAAATGTCATCTTCAATCAATTAGATTACATCTTTTAAATTAAAAATATTTATTTTAGTCTATCATTTAGCCAAAAATGTGTTTGTCTGGTCAGGTGAGGTGTTAGACAAATGATGTTTCGCATGTGTATTGATTGAATTTACAACCTTCTTTCTTTAGTGTTTTTTGAGGTGGTGGTAATGATACTATGAGGATATAATAGTGCTTCTTTCTCTCTAGTATATTATTTTTTATGAATGGCTTTGATATAGGAATTGGATGTTAGTACAAAAAGGAAGAATGTGAAGTATAAATTAAAGGAAAAATTGAAGCACAAACCCCCAAATTAGTGCAAGGATAGAATTTCTAGAAGAGTAATTGTTGCAAACATTATAGAAATCATCAATGACGAAATCAAGGACCTAGATATCTAGCAATAAGTGATAAGGATATTGGAATTGGTGAAGGATGTGGATTGGTCTCCAGAAAAGGGATTTTCTCTACCATGGAAAATATTTTACTCAAGCTAGGGTACACAAGAGGGAGATTGATGTCTTTTACTTTGCCTAGTGTTTGTCATGTACTTCTCTACCATCTTCTTGAATGTCTTGTTGCTATCTGCTTCATGATGATATATGATATATGTTGTTCACTAGTTAGAGGTCAATTTTTGTTGCATTCTTGAGCACTCACACCGTTCCAAGGTGTGATGATAGTTCTTGTGATGAGTGGTTGAGGAATTGGTGAAAGCCTTGAAGTTTGTGCTTCTAGAGAAGGCTATCCTTTCATTTTCAAACTGCTATGAAATTCAAGGTCCAAACGATGTTGTATTAGTGGCTTCACCAGTAAGCATATTAATTGTGGCAACCATTGTTTTGTTTCTTAAGGTGGCTTAGGGCTAACATAATTTACCTTATATCCCTTTTTAACTTTGTTAAGTTATGTACTCTCTACATAACCTATGTACTAAGGTTTGTTCAATTTTTGTTATTCAAATTATTTACATGTCCTATGGAATAGATTTTTATTTGATACATTTCTAGTTCTATTTCAATTAATATATATGGATGATATGATTTTTGGATGTTTTAGTTTGATTATAACTCTTTGATTTTATACATTATTCTTGAACTTGGGGGCTATTTGCATACAACATCTAAAGAATATTTCCCCATTTTAATTTGGTTCCTAGATGCTAACCATGTTTATTGGGAAAAAATAATATATAACTCTATTTATATATGTAATTCCAAATTAATCAGCTAGACAACTAACTTTGAAGAGATTTAAAATCATTCCTAATAATTTGAAGGATCTCTCTGAATAATAAAAATAAATATATTGATCTTGTAGCCTGAAGAATGAAGGACCTATATAATTAATTTTAAAAACAACTTAGACATATTTGAATAGAATACATTTTTTTGAAGGATAATGAGCATTAAAATATATGGTTAGTTATTTTTTTATAAGTAGTTGTCAATTTCAGTTATATTATCAAATCTATGTATACAAAAATGTATCCTCATAATGGGGTGTAAAATGGAAGAAATTCAATAGCTTCTTGAGATTTATATTTTTTTTTTTGTGTTTTCTCAATTTTATTATTGCTTTTATATTCCATTATTTGGTATGAGAGTAGCAATAGAATCCTTGGGTGTTTTTTAATGGAAGGCATAAAAAAATATTTAGGTTTGTTGGTGTCTAAAGCTTGGAATGGAGGATGTCATGGTCGTGAATGAACCTACAAGAGAGTTCACAATAGACAATACAAAATATGTGGCAGGTGATTAAATAATGAGAGGCATAAAGAATTTTGGTTGGATGGCATAAACAAACATATAAAATAGGGAGGAGAGGTTCCCCGAAGAAATTTATAGTTAGTGGCCACAAAGTTTATAGTAGCATTTCAAGCTTGAAAGAAGGCACCTATAGAAGTTTGGTTGTAGTTCATTGTTCACTAATAGTTAATTATTGATTGAAGATAATATCTCTCACCTCAAATATAGATATAATTTGTTTTATTGTTGTTTAGTAAGATGAGAATGGACATGATATTTAAGTTCTTTGAATAAAAATAAAAGGAGGTTATGATTTATGGGAGACAATAAAAATTTTGTTGTTGTTGTGTTTTTAAAGATTCTCTATAGAAATGTGCAAGAATAGACAAATCACAATGAAAGAATGTGCATGAATATGACATTAGAGCCCAAGGAGATGGTTTAGGGTTTAAGATCAAGGTTATATTTTCTTGGAGATATTGATGTAGATGAATTGTAATAGAGCGCAAGGTTTAAGAATATATGGAGTTAAAGATCTAGAAGATTGAAGTAATTATATTGCCATAGTAAATATGTAGCAATAAAGCACAAGTACCAAGCAAAGGGTGTGTGGATAAACAATGGTGGTGTTGGATTTGGTGTACTAAAATATGGAAAGGTATATTTAGATTTTCATATAGTTGTATTGTTGCTTGTTGAATAATTGTTTCTAAAGATTTAGAAAACAATTAGAATTATATTTTTTATAAATTAAATGATGTTTAGTGTTTGATTGTTTGAAAAGGATTGTTGTGCAGAAGGGGAGTATTAATGTGGTATGTGAGATTTATGTTCTACGTTGAAGTTTGGATGTGTGATCATATTGGATCAAATATTGAAATAAGTTTGATTCATTGAAATATTGGTTATAAGAGATGCCAACAACAAATTTGGGCATAAAATATGAGTCCTATCCTTGACAACTGGAATGTTAAGCTTGTTTTAAATAAGGAAATATCAGTTCCATGTATCACTCTTTGTATACCTGGAGGGCTAATGCATTGTAGAACATAATGGATGTGTTTTATCTAAAAAATTTATAATTATCTAAGAAAACTAAGGATGTTTTGAGTGATAAGCGTGGAATTGAATTTACAAGGTGTTTTTTGTGTGATAAAAAGAATTTATGTAGTGATTTCTTAAGAATTATTGGTTAATCCTACATCATGGGATCTACTTTATATAAAGATGAAATTTTGTCTCTACACATTAAAATTGACAAATCAAGAAGCTAATCAGATCTAGATAAATGTTGGAGGTTTTTTCAACCTACTTTTATGCAATTTTGTACTCAATATATTTTTCTACGATGAGACATAGGTAAGTTAAAATATTGGACACCGGATGCCTTAGCACAAAAGAAAAATGTTGAATGTTCAACATGTTCCTTCTAGCACTTCCACAAATCAAGTGAATAAAATGCCAATTGTGAGAGTTTTGGAATCTCAAAAAATAAACAAAGGAAAATGTGTTCTTGGTTATAAGGGTGTTGTTGGGTCTTATGTTCTAAAGTATTTGAAACCCTCAAATTTGTATCTGAGGGGCCTATGAATGCATGTCAAGTGGAATCTTCCTTTGCAAGTGTTAAATTGGTGTAACCAAAATTGTGTTCCTATTGTGATCATCAAGGCAATACATCTATTTTGTGTTTTGATCTACTCCCTTTACCATTATGTGGTCAACATATGCATGATTCTTCTAATTATTTTCAAAAGAAAGTGAAAAAACCTATTCAATAAGTTGCTAATCCTTCGTTTGAACCAATTCTAGGGAATAGATCAGATTGTTCTTTACAAATTGAAAATGTGACATTTATGATAGAGATTAGGTCAGATATTCTAGATAAGGCTATATTGACTATTGTTGAAGCTTTTACTGGTGGTGACAATATTATTGATAATATTTGTGGTGATGACAAGGATATTGATAATATTGTGAGTGATGTAAAATAATATTATAATTAATTACTATTGGTGATGATAAGATTGACTTTTTCTCATCTCCAAAGTGTTATGGATTCCCTTTATGTTCAAGATACCTTTGATTTGAATTTTCATGACTTATTCTAATGATGTTGATGTAGTTGTTGTAGTGTGATTTTGTTATACAAGGCATTTTTTTGTTATGCGTATGAAATATTTGAATGGAGATTTACAAAGATGAGCAATGTGTGTTTCAAATATTTTGTAGATTTGTTGATTTTGTGGTAGTGTTGGTTTATTTTAGAATTTTTATAAGTTATTGGTGTTAGCTTTGGACATTGTTTGATCCTAAAAATTGCAGATTTATGGTTGGATTGTGAGATAGGTCTCAGGATTATTGATATTCAATTTGATCAAGAATTTGAGATTGCAAATAGAGAAGAGTTGACTATGCATTGTCATGATTTAGAGTGAGCAGAGGTGATGGGAGTGACTCATGGTGGTCAACTATAGTTTGATCATATTTGATTGGAGTGAGCACCAGAAGAGTGACTCATGATGGTCACTTGTTGGGTGATCATCCTTGATTGTATTTTAACTGCATTGATGGTTGGACAATGCAGATTCACCATTTTTGGGAGATGCCTAGGGACATGCCCTATGTCAAAATATTGTTAGAACACATATTTTGGAGATTTCCTTCAAACTGTTCATTATGGGTTGAAAATATGGAAGAATTACCATTTTGTCCCCATTTTTCTCTAATGTTCATTGAGGGGGAGAATGAAAGGTAATCATTATTAGATTATATAAATAGTTAATTGTTTATAAGCAGTTGTAAATTTCAATTATATTATAAAATCTATATATAAAGAAATGTATCCTCAGCATGGGATGTAGAATGGAAGCAATTGAATAATTTCAATATTTATATACCTTCTATTATGCTTTTTCAGTTTTATTAGTATTTTTATAGTCCTTTACTTTCAATGAAGAGACAGACAAAGCCTGGAACTTGATCTGCATATTTAAGAAGATTCCACTAAAAATATATATTAATTTTAATCTCTATGAACAAGCAAAAGAAATATTTTGGTCCTTCTACCTGAAGATTGAAAAAAAAATTTCTTGTCTATATAATTAATTCAAAAGACAGCTCATATGTTTCTGAACAGGAGAAAACCTGGCATTTATCTGCAAATTTAAGGAGATTCCATTTTAAAAAATTATTAAATTTAATCTAAAATAAACTGATAGGCCACACGGCTAGTTAGCTGCATTGTTTTTAGGGTTTGAAGAATAGGATGCATATCTATTAGATTATAGACTATAGCACATGGAAGGCATGGAGCACAATGGCAGACAAGCAAAAGCATGGGACAAGATATATATACATGATCCACATTTTGAGAAATTTAATGCTTCTTCCGGAGATTCTCTATGTTTGCCAGCCATACCCAGTCATGGTAATAGGCAGGCAGAGAGACCAAGCAATAAAGAGTACAACATAGCACTGCGCTACTTGGAGACACAAAATAAGCCAGCTATTTAACTTCCTTATCTCTGCCGGAGTTGTGCTCATCAACACCCTTTTTACTCAATGACCAGACTGAGTCGAAACTATTTCCGGGAGTGGGGCTAAATTTCTGCCATATGATTAATATAGAAATCAGCTTATGCACAATTAGAGAGGATACATTTTTCATGAATGGAATGGCAAAACCTGCCTTGTGATCTCCAAAATGCAGGGGGTTCCAATAATAATTTTTGACTAAGCCTATTCTTTGTAACCCAAGTTGCTCACATGATGTTTGATTGAGATGCTTTCCGGTGTTGAAACCATGAGACAAGCACATTAGATTAGAAGCTACAGCACATGGAAAGCATGGGACACCAAAGCGTACAAGAAGGGGCGGGGGACAAGAGATGCTACTTGCAAGGATTCTCTCTTTGTGTCTACCTACGCTGCCTAGTCACGGTGAGTTGTATAAATCATGTTAATAGGCAGGCAAAAATCCAGGCCAGCAACATCATCACAATCAGAAGCAGAAGCATCAGAGTAAGCAATATACAATGAGCATGAACATTACCTTACCTTCTCTCTCTCGTCTCTCCTCTCTTGGGGTAGCAATGACGCTGCACTCTCCTCACAAGTATAAGCATAAACGATCAAAGAGTACGCCCTCAAGGCTGCAGGGGCACCCGATTCTGACAGGCGCACTTGTAGGTGAGGTCGAAAGATTGGAGGACTCTTGTTCTTCTTCCTCATCTTTTGGAGCAGATTGGTTTGGCCAAGCATTGCAGGTGGCAATGAATTGCTATTTCAATTTGTCAAACATACAGATTGACATGGAAGGGGCTGGGAGCAAATGGATGAATGCACATCTGGATGACATTCTTCATCTGCTTGAGGCGTGCAATTTGTTGACGGAGAGCATTACAGAAATCAGGAAGCAGCACACGAGTGTGCAGGTAGTCATTCGTGGCCTTGGTCCTGCTCTCACTCCCTCTGCCCATTCCCTTGAAAGGGCACGCACCGCCCTCGCCACTTGGCTGAGGAAGAAGGAGACACACACCCAGCTGGACAAATGCATGTCCATTTTGAGGCGAATGGCAGACAAGCTCAACGTTCAGGATAAAGCAGGATTAGCACAAGCTGCCATCGACATCAACCATGCCAAGGCAATCACTGTCATGGTTTTATCTGCCCTTGTCACTGCTCTTTCCTTCAAGACATCCCACATGAGGATGCCTTCTGTTCCCCTTCCGACCCATTTCACTTGTTTGCAACAAAAGGTAAAGCAGGCATTCGAGATTAGAAAGAGGTCGTCACCAACATCAAGGTTCTTGCACGAGTTGGAAGCGGCAGATATTGCACTGGGAGATCTCAGCAATCTTCTCAACTCCAAGTCCAAATTGCAGCTCCCGCTTCATCTCTCTCCCTCCACCTTGGCACTCCATGACTTGGAGACTGCTCTTCCCCTCCTTGAACACAAAATCAGTCAGATATTCAAGTCTCTCATTTCTGCCAGAGTTGCACTCTTGAACACCCTTTCTTCTCAGTGACCAACCACTTCCTCGCAAGGAATTTCTTACGAGGCTGCCAAATTGGCCTTTTAAACAGTTTGGGGTCTCCAAAATACATGTAACATAAATGTATATCCATACTACTACCGCGATCAACGTTGAATTGATCTTCTTCAATACAGAAAACATAAACATTCGTCATAATTTTGCAGTGATTGCCTTTGATAATAATTGCTTGGTACTTGATAGCTGCATAATTTACTGTTCCACTACGTTTTCTAAAATATACAGTATTTTTCGTTTATGAATGTACTTTGTTTCTGCTTTACAATTACTGCCATGTGAGCTATGAACATTAGTATTTTCTAATAATTAATTTGTGATTCAATATGTTACTTTAACATTAGTGAAAAGGGTATAGTTTAAGTAATCTGATAAAATATTTTCTAATAGATATTTACATGTGGTATTTTTAATCTTTTACACATCATTTTGCATAAATTAATAAGAGGAAATTGCATTCACTATATTGTCTTGTTCAAACTAATATTTATTTTTAAACAATATAGCCTTGTATTATAGTGGAGCCTAATAATTATAGAGGGTCTTATTAATCCCATGTGTAATGTAATTAGCAAAAGAAACAATGTCACACTAAATTCTATCAGGTTCAATACAATACAATCCTATCCATCCTTTTATAAATATTCTATTATACACCTTTTGGTAATATTATTACCCTACCCAAAAGAATCACAAGTATTTTGAAAACCATTATTCTAAAATTTAAATTATTATGTTTACTTAATTGTTCAGTATATATTATTTGGAAGATTCATTGTTGAGATTGATTTGCCAAGGATTTGAGAGTTGAGATGTATAAGCAATTTTAAATCACATTTTCTTGGGATATCATATTTATCAAAACTCATCTAGGCTTTTTATGCCAAGCCTTTAATGTATGACATGAAAATTAGAACTAGTATCAAGAGACATGTTGGTATGGGTAGTGCTCTTCATTGACTTGCTATAAATAATAAAAGGATATCAAAATGTAACCAATATTTAATAGATACATAGGTACATAGTTAAAAAGGGGGGTGTTTTATTTATATTAATATATAGAGAGGGAGTATCAGACATGTAAGTTTAAGGTGTAGAAATAAAATTAGGTGTCTTTATTAGTACCCTATGATTGAATGGGCTATGAAATTGACTAAGGAAGTGAATCTTTGAGTTATTTTAACATTTAATTTAGTTTATGAATTAGGATTCTCCTTAGTTCTCTTATTTCACAACATATTTTCCTAATTTCCTAGAGTGCTACACAATAATTTTGTCATTAGTCTTCTCATTTGGGAAAGTTAGGAATATTTTAAAGCCTAGAAAAATTTCTTCCACAACTAATATTGCATTTAGTAGAAATGATGAATGCAAATAATAATTAAAAAATTCTCCAAAATTTGGATGATTAGGATTGACCTCTAAATCTATGTTGCATTTAGTAGAAATGATGACTCCTAAGAAAACATGAAAAATTAATCTATAATAGAAATTTGTAGGCTTTAAGATCCTAATCTAATCATAACCTTATCCTAAACTAACTAGATTTACCAAAAATAGCAAAACATATTTTAATGTAGATTGAAAATCAAGACTCTAAATCAAAGTGTTGATCTTAACTTCTGACAAGCCACTTTTTGGAATTTTATTTGAATATGAAAACATAAGGCGAATCACTCTAAAAACTTGTACGTTAGAAGTTCCCACCATTACTTACAAGAATAAAGGTGGATCAAAATTTATCTACCCATAATACCAAACTAAAAATCCACCTAAAATACTAGAAAAATCATTTCTAAACACTGGGTGTTTCCACCCCTTCCTGCAACACTTTTTTAAATTTTTAATTTTGGTCAAATTCTCTTTTCTACCATCCTCTTCAATTTGTATTTTATTCCGTTATTTCAATCTCTATATTATCAATCTACTGCATATTTTCTCAATGTTTATCTAGATTCTCTCTTTTCACTTTGTCCTTGTCTTCACTTGACAACCTCAATTCCTTCATGGTATGTTCCTACTCACACCTCACACAACACCCTCGTTGGTTGTGCTTAACTTTTCCTGAAAGCACTTTTTATTTGTTATTCTCCCTTGTTTCCCCTATGCACCCGTTTTGTTAGTTTGAAAAGAGGTATTGTAAAACTAGTTAGCTATTAACCTACTTATTATATTCCTATTCACACCACACTTAAGCTCACTTAGAGGAATTTTAGAGGTTTGTCTCACCTCATGCGGTTGAGACAAGTGCTCTCACTTTGTGAGAAAACTCTACACCTCTTGCATGATCACTTGCCACTCACTAGAGCACATGCCATGTGAGTTAACAAGTGTTCCATATTTGAAGGGTTAGTCACTCATTGTATTTGACATGACTACCTTCTCTCCTTTCCTATTTAGGAAATCTCATATTGTAATCAACCTTCAACTCTAATGTGAATTAAACTAATCATTTTATGCAAGTTGTTGAAGAATAACACTTTTGTTGTTATGATCTTGGATGAAAATCCTTGTATGGTATTAGAGTGAGAGGAGGTAGTTTTAAGTCATAGTTGAATGTATTTGATTGTATCAAGTTTGTCACATTGTTTTTGGTCTCTTTGTTGCACCTTTTCCATCTATTTCTGTAAAGGAAAGTTTGAATTGCACGATCCTCGTTAATCTCATTTCTAAAATCTAAAAAAAAAATGGAGGCAGGATATCTCTGATCATAGAGGTGTTTTGCACAAAAGACACCTTCAAATCTATAGGGAAAGTCCTATTCCATAGCATAGATAGTAGACTTCATCGCTCACATAGCATGCCATAACAAGTGTTCCATTGTGTTTAACCCCACGCCCTCTTGCATTCAACATTATTTTGTAAGAAAAAATAGGGACATTATCTCCCATAACATGCCACACACCACTCAAATTTGAGGCATTGAACTATAGCCTATGACCATTGAGTAAATCTTGAGTGCTTTGTGCTTCATTGGAAGACTGATTGGCTTCAACCAAGGTCATGTTTTTAGAAGGTTGAAGTAGAAAATTGTTCAAACCTAATAACCTCTTCCCTACAACCCATGTGGGTAAGAGTTGCATCCTCAAGACAACCAAGATTTTGCATTGCAGGCCTGGCGTGAATACATGCCAGATTTGGTATGAGTTGCAGATCTCTATGTTGGAATTAATTTTAGGATTTATTTTTAGAATTTCACTATAATATTTCTTAAAATTCTTTTATTCAAAGTTTTTTATTAACTATAGCAATTGTTATATCTTTTCATGCCACATTCTTATCTTTAGATAGACTATTCTTTCCAATAGACTCAATGGAACTAACAACACTAGATATAGCATGTTTAAGATATTGCTATTCTCTTCTTGATTTGACATTGCAGGCTTGGCATGAATACATGCCAAATCTGGTATGAGTTGCAGATCTCTATGTTGGCATTAATTTTAGGATGTATTTTTAGAATTTCACTATAATATTTCTTAACATTCTTTTATTAAAAGGTTTTTTATTAACTATAGCAATTGTTGTAGCTTTTCATGCCACATTCTTATGTCACATGAATCTACATGAATGACCCCAAAACCACTGCTCAACCAATGTAAGTTGAAAATACAGGTGCCAATAGTCTGAAGAACATTGATCAACTAAGGATGAAAGGTGCCTCCACAAAATAGGAATGCAAGAGTGTCTATATGGTAAATGCTCCATCTCACCAAAATGCATGGGTAACTAGCCAATGTATCCACCTAGTACATAGGAACAAATACTAGATACAGAGTTCACTCTAAAGAAAAACCAAGGAAGCATTAGCACGAATAATATAATACCGCTGACTAGGGATAGGCATGAAAAATCCATTGAAACTTTGTGCATCACCATGTAGTAAATGAAGGAGAAAAAACATCTAAAAGTCCACAAGAAAGTACGTCCAACTAAAAAAGGGTTTGCAAAACAAATCACGCATGCATGAAGCAAGAATCACCTGGATTCTTTGTTGTCTTGGAGGGACACTCATTTGACAAAAGGTGTGATGGAAAATAACAAGGCACTACACAACCACCCCATGGAAATTTACAATACAGTGTGAGTACAAAATATGGCACAACCTTATGTCCAAAATCCCCAAAATACATGTACAATAGTGTGGCACTTTATCTCAATGTGTTTACATATAAGAATTTGCTTACAAATGATGCTCAAAATGTTCACAAAGGACAAAATATTGGAGATACATATAAGCAGCCCAAATGAAGCCACCGCATCCAAAAAAAAATATTCTAGATGCCAAAATATCCAAGTAATTAACCAGAGTGTTAAAACACAAAAATCTAAATTAGTTATACTAGAGGCCAAATCTGGGAAACGTGCATGAGTAACTATGAGGAGCTCAAAGAGACCTTTCCAATGTCATAATAATCATGAAAAATGGAGGAACAAAGCAAAATTTATGAGCTCGAGAGTGAAACATGCATATATAACTTCAATAGGCAATGAAAGCAACCAAATAGATTTTTTTTGAAAAACCACCTGTACCACTAAAACAGACACATCACCACCTTTTTGGTGATATTTCATTTGTAAAATTTTTCCATTTGGACCAAAATTTATTCAAATATGAAAAAAAGGCCTAGCAAAGGCACTTCACACTAAACAGGGTAAAAAAAGCAGACTAAGGAGCAAGTTTTGGGCTCTCGGTTGCCCATATGAGCACTGTGATTAAAAAAAGTTAAATAAAATGACAACTCTGGCAGTGGCGGCAGTGCCACTGGCAGAGAGGTGGTGGGGGCAAAAGACCAAGGGCTTCACCACCCCCGACGCTAACCCTTTATCTCCAATATGTTGGCCAATCAAAAAAAATAAAATTAAAAACAAGACTTTTATAAAGAAAAGGTTATAAATATTGAAAACATGTCGATTATTTAATAAAATTGCTAGTTATAATGATTGTACCACTGATGGATTATTGGATTCCAATACAATAAGTGATGGGATCTTGGCAAGGAATAATTCAATGGTGACAGAATAAGTGCAGACTTTGCAAACTCCGGCGATATGCAAAGAAGTCAATGGATAAGTTTGCGACAATGGGAAAAGTTGATCTGACAGGTATGGTATGTTGAAGAAATCAACAAGCCAATGAGCTGAAAAAACCCTACAGATTAACAATCTAGCATATAGTGGATGGAAAAGGGGAACTGATGGGCATTCAAAGGTGTGAGCACTCGATAGACAAAAAGGTCACCAACCGAGGAATCTGACCGTGAATGAAATGTCGATGAGTAAAGTAAATAGCGGCTGGTGAAACCTTCATGATCAAGGAACAACTCAAGGCTGACAAAAACTTGTGGTGAGGTGACAGGTCAGCAGAGGGTGTAGTACGACCCCTACCGAGAAATAAAACCTTTGCAGAAAGTTTTATGAGCCTAAAAAAAAATTTTATAATGCCCGATGAAAATATTAAAAGAATTTTGAGCCCACAATTTTTTTAAACAAATTTTCCCGATAAAAATAGAATACATGGAAATTATTTTTGCAATAATTTTTCAGAAAAAATAATAATATCGACTTGGGGGGCTATACAACCTACCCAAGCAAAAAAAAATTGCCTCAGCCTCAAACTGATAGTGTCAAAAATCAACAATTTGGTAGTCAATCTTTAGGTTTTCGAGCCTCCTGAATGTGATGGTAGGGTTTGTTTTGACCCAAACTACACTGAAATATTAGCTACCTCCCAAATCTGAGCTTCAAACCCTTCTTTTCCAAAGTGGCAAATGGTGACCAAATCGAGTGAAACGAAAGCCATATCCAACTTTCTTCATCCTCTGAGGTGTAATGGGATAGCCAAAATTATTGCCACTATAGCTAGAAGTGTTGCAATCACCAGGTCTCACCAGAATGCATACATGCAATATAGGATTAACAAATCTTTACAGACCCTTTCTGATTCTCAAAATAGTATTGAAATGCAAGAGAAGAGCATATGGGGAATTTGCAAGATCATACAAGAAATTCAAATCACAATAGAACTTGATGGTGGAAACTCTCTAATAAAAAAATGAAGGGACTTGCAAGATTCAAAGCTCTGATACCATTTTTAAGTGAGCAAGCAAGATCTTCAATCTGCAACACCAAATAACCTCCACAAGAGATAGAGAGAAGCAACAATGGAAGATTTTATTCTACCAAACAAGCATCAAGCAATATGATACAATATGATCAATATGCTATGAAATACAATACAATGTTGTGCTATGCAAAATATGCTAGAAATTCCTTGATTATAAAGGCAAGGATGGGAGATAGGATACGAAAAGATCATGTCAAGTGTCTTAAAATCCTATCACATGAGACAACTAACTCATAACTACCTAGGATGATGTGAATTCTAGATAAGGAAACTAAGACTTCTAGAAAATGCTTATATCGTAAGTAAACTTAACATGTGAACTAGGTCCCCTAAGTCCCTAGTAAATAATTAACTAGGTACAAGACCTATTCACACCAACACATTGCTTGGAGATTCACTGATTCTAGCAAACATCAGTTCATCATCAATAGAGTTTACAACTTCAACATGTTTCAGGATTTCATCATCTTGTTCCTATCATCAAGGGATTTTTTTTTAAGGTGTTAAATCCTTCTAAATATCTTTTTTTCATCAGAGTTTTGTTCCTATTGGGATTTCTCCTTTTTCTCCATTTGTGAGAGATTGCATTGAAAATGAGTACCTTACTAGTCCTTGTTTTCGGGACTCATTTTTCTGTGTTTATCTCACTCCCTAAGTATCACTTAAGGGGGGTGTTTTTCTAAAAAGAGGTATTGTAAAACTAGTTAGCTATTAGCCTACTTAGTAGATTCCTAAATTCACACTGCACTTAAGCTCACTTAGAAGAATTTTAGAGGTTTTTTTCACCTCATGTGGTTGAGACAAGTTTTCTCACTTTGTGAGACACCTCTACACCTCATGAGAACACATGTCGTATGAGTTAACAAGTGTTTTATATTTGAAAGGTTAGTCACTCATTGTATTTGACATGACTACCTTCTCTCCTTGTCTATTTAGGAAAGATCATATTGTGATTAATCTTCAACTCTAATATGAATTAAACTAATCATTGTGTGCAACTTGTGGAAGCACAAGGTTCTTTTTGTTATGATCTTGGATGGAAATCCTAACACCTTCCACTTCCAATTTTTTTCTCTTTTCTAACTTTATCTCTACACAATTTCTCTTGCTACCTCATCATCTTCTATAGATGTAACCCCCTTCATTTCCCATGCTAACAAAAATACTTGAACTAATAATCCATAAACTAGAAACCAATTTGAATTCATTGCAATGAACCATCAACTAGAAATTATAAATCACAAGATGATATTTTTTCAAATACAATGATAATAATTTCCCTCAATTCTACCGCAACTAACCATGAAACAGAATTAAATTAACTTCAAAATTGATCACAACTCCAAAAGTACAAATTTAAACTAAAATTAGACCAAAACAACAAAATCAAATCGAAATATTTTTTTGGGTTATGTAGATCACCATGATTCACTCAGATACTCTTGCATCAAACATGCTGGGTAAGAAAAAATTTATGAGCTTGGGCTCAGAAAATGGATTTGAGTAGTAGGACTAGTCTCCCAACTCTTGAACATCTTGCAACACACTCTGATGTTGTCTCAGGTACCCTACAAGAATTGTTTTTCCACATTTTCTCTAACACTTAGCTAGAAAATTCAACATATTCCTCTACCAAAAATACTTTATTGCACTCCTCTTTCTTAATGTGGGATTTTCTCCACTGTAATCCAACCTCCTCCACCAGTCACAACTCTCACTCTTCTCTAGTCTTGTGGGATTCAACCCACCATATCTTGAACACCTCTACCAAATTTCATTCTCATCTTTTTCCTTTGTGGGAATTAACCCACTACAATTTTTCTGAGTCTTCCAAGAACATTCTTTCCAATGTTCATTCATCACTAAATCTACACACATATTAGTATAAAATTATGGAAATTAAAGATTTACATCAACCAATTTTCTCCACATGCATCTTTCTCTTTAACCTCTCCTCTTACCTTATCAACATGATAGATCATCTTGGTCTACACCTAATCCCACAAAATCTTCGTATATTATACTTCTTTAAACTTAAATGAATACAAATTAATATATTCTTCACAATTACAAAAACTAAGATTTCCTCTCCTGCTATATTTTTTCCTCCTTTATATTTAGCTACAACATTTTCACTTCCACCGTTCATCACCTCCATCATCTTCATGTCCCCCAAAGAACCATCCTCTATTGCAACCTCACTCTTCCTTTCTTCCACAACATTTACTTCTGTTGTAACAGATTCTCTTCTTTTTATTATCATTTGCTTCATCTTCTCATCACCTTCATTCAACATGTTCCTTTCAAATAGGGTATCTATCATTCTCATCTCTTCTTTCAATAAGAGATCTTCTTCTTCACCAATTTCTTCATCAAATAAGGGACTTTCAAATACCTCTATTTCTACTCCTCTTGTTTCACTTGACTCTTCTTCACGTTCACTCCAATATTTACCTCTTTCTTTATGACAACAATCTATCATCGTTATATTCCATTCAACATCATATTTTTTTTTTTTCTATCAAGCAACCTTCATATAATTTTTCCTCATAATATTTAATGATTTAAGCCTTAAAAGGTTCCATTTAAATAATTCAACAAAGTTGGTTTTCATACTCTAGGAGGAACTAATTTTGCTGAAATCACATTTTCTTAGAAAATATAATTATTTAGGCCTTGAAAAGTTCTATTTAAATGATTCCAATTGAGGAGGGTTTGATCAAACTACCTTAGATCAAACCCTCTTGGATAGAACCCTGCTATTTTTAAACCATACCTATAATTGAGTCTCCTTTACACCTATCAAAATGTCGATAAAAAACCACTTTTGATACCTCTTGGGGGATGAAATGAATTCATTTAAAATTTACTTTTTGTAAGCATGTAGTCCTTATTATAAGCTTCCCAAAAAGTATAATTTTAAATAAATTCTAATTTTTATTATTATATTTATTTTTTATTTCTCGTGAATGTAGATTTTTCAATAAAATCAAGCTCTTTGTTCTGCACGTGTAGAAAAATAGTAGATTATTAAAAAAAAAATATTAGTGCACTAGATATTGAATCTTTGATTCCAACAAAGAAAAAATTAATTTCAATACATACAAAATTTTTACGTGTTATACTTGCCAGCAATGTCTAAATTTGAGTAATTCGTTTGACTTTGAAACCTGATTAAAGAAAAAATATTCAATAAAAAACTATCTAACCAAGTGGAAGCACTATATTTCATAGTTAAAAATCTAAATTCGAAATAATTATAATTTAATCCTTCATAGAAAAAAGGTGTTATAATGTGAGCGCCACTTTTAAAATGTTGTTTTCTCTCAAGAAAAACTAGTTTTTGAGGGAGATGGAAAGAAGTAATCCATTCCAAAAATTTGAAAAATATATTTAGAATCCACACAAAATTTCCTAATGTAAACTCTAGTTTGACCATCTTCACCCTACCATAGAGCCCAAAAGTGAAGATTTAGTTAAAAAATATTTCATGGGCTTACTAAAAATTGTAACCACTTTACGGGATCACGCTAAATCATTATTTTCCTAGTCAAGGGATCAAATTTAGCTTGACTTTAAGTATCTCTCAATAAATAAATTTATAACATTTTCCTCATTGCTCTATGTACGAAATTCAATGGCCCCTTCAAGGTCAAGCCCCACCATCCTTGTCCTCTTCCTGAAGATATTGTACACACACTCAATGTGTACAACTTCTTGTAAACCACACATATTTTCTAGACAATATTCTCTACAATTTCCGGGTACTTCCTGCAAAAAAAAGCACATTTACACTATCCTCTACCCAACAAAGACTCTGTAATATGCTCCTCTCGAAACCCCCTTACCCACTTTCACATTATGGAGGAAGTTTACATACCCTCTACCCAGCTTTATCTCCACTAGTGGACAACGAACCACTTCACATACAATTCAAATCTATAGTTAAAAAAATTGCAACACCTTCCTCTCCACACTTTTCTCAGGGAGCTACCCACACTCAAACCAAATAATGTGATCAAAAAATCAAGACGAGTCAAGTGTTTATATTCACAAGCACATACTAATATTTTATCTATCTAACTAAAAAATAGTACTCATAGGGAAACAAAACAAACCTAATTTTTTTTGAATTGAAATCATTATTTAACACACAAAAGTGTATAGAAAATTTTTGATAAACCACTTTGTAGAGTTTAATTTGAATATGAAAACATCTTCCAATTTCCCTAAAAACTTGTACATTTGAAGTTCCCACCTTCATCTACAAGAATACAGGTGGATCAAAATTTATCTACCCATTATACCATACTAAAAATAATCATAGTTAAAATATGAAATGTACGTTTCATGAATAATTTTAAATATATTTTACTACAATCCCTGAATGACAAAAGTTGGACAAAGTGAACAAGTGTGACCTCTTGAATAGAGTATGTTGGAGGCCAAAACATGCACATGTATGACCCACATATTAATAAGAAAATGAATACACTCTTAAAATTTAATGCAACATTTGCAAAATTTATAGAATTATTACATTTCATCATTCAAATATCATGCCAAGTTTTATGTGAGTTTGTTAATGCTTGTGTATGCATTTCATTTTTAAGTATTAATGATTGCAGGTCTTCAAATAAAATCAAGTCAAGTTAAAATCAATCCTTGAAGGTGATGAGAGGCGAATTTAATTATCAAGGAGATCAAATTTCAGGTAAAGGGAGTTGCGCAAGTTGTCAATTCATTACTTGCTATCATTTAGCCTCTATCCCTCAAAGGGATACAATCCCTTTTATCATCAACTTTTCCATTGAGGTGTAGACACACAAAATTAGCATTATGCATAGTCATCCGGAGCTCATTGAATAAATCAAACGCAGCAAATCCATTCACTAGGAAAGTCAGGTCTTTAGTCCTAAGGTTATGCATTTAAATAAATCAAAGGCTTACATCATCCTTTAATTAAATAAATTAAACTTTATTTAATTAAAATCTCAAAGTGTCATATTCCATCCTTTTCTAATTTAAATAAATCAAATATTTAAGTCATAAAAATCAAAGCATCCTAATCATCATCCTAGATAATTAATCATGATTAAATGCTAATCCTCACCATTTGCATTCTCTAGATTTAGCCACTTGCACAAATAAATCAATTTATTGATTTATTAAAACCAATATTTTTCACTCAACTCATTCTCTCAAGTTTGAAAAATCATGATGTTGATTTGTCTCAACATTGCATTTATTGCTCTTTTCTGTCCCTCTAAATTTATTGTAAAATTTGAATTCTCTTAAGCACATTTCCAAACGCACATGCATCAACCACTCACCACTTGACAAATGTCCTCTTCTCATTGGTGAATCTTTAGTCCCACATTCACCCTCTTGGCCAATCTCTCATCAAGAAAATCTATAAAAGAAGGCCTTAATCCTCATTCATCCATCCACAACTTTTATGCAAGGTTACTCTTGGTTTGAGAACCATCTTCTTCATCTCATTTGCATTTCATCATTTTGGCTTCTTTGTAAGTGGTTGGGAAAGGTCACTGTACATGTGATACCAATCCACTATGGAATAGGTAACTTGTGGTTGCTTTCATAATGCTTTTAGTTTTCTTTCATCCTTTTTTGCATTTTTGAAGCATTTGCAAGGTATTTGATAGGAGTGTTCTTGAGAGATTTGTAGGTGCTAACCCTTGTTTGAAGTTAGTGTTTGTAGATTTTAAAAGCATGCTCACACTTCCACCCATCATTGCTCATCCTCCCAAGTTTTGAGAGTCAAAGGTTCCAAACTGTCAACTAATCCATCTCTTATCCCTAAAAACACTCCATCCACGCCTCCACGCATGATATCCAATTCTCAAATTGACCATGTATTGGCAATGACC